>CP136065.1:203269226-203289226 GCA_032622095.1 Siphonodentalium dalli | reverse complement strand
CAGTGACCTGGAATTGAAAACCTAAATTGGTATCGCTTCTCGGCCTTTTGGCTAAGATCAAAGTGTAGTATCTGTTCTTATCAGCTTAATATCTGATACGTCCCCAAATGGGGACTTCGATATTAAACTGATTTTTGACTGTAGGCGAGTGGCCTAGAGCTTGCTCTAACCTCGCCACGGGTTGGCCCGGTATTGCAGTACCTCCGGGATCGGCCCATTCTTAAACAATCTAAAATTAGTTCCCCCACCCAAAAAACAAATTCGCAATTTTGCAATTGTTCAGTCCAATTCGTCACTGAACTGCAATAATGTCTTGCGATACATCTTTTTAGTGGTGTTATGGGAAAACATATAGCTAACAAAACGCAACTATAAAGAGCGTTATTGTACTTATATGGTAATAATAAAGCGCGTTTAATTTACCCCCGCCCGGTCGGTGAAAATTTCAAGACCCAGTGGACCCAGTGATTTCTTTGATTGCAAAACGAAGTTTTCGTTACTTAGGTACTGCATAAAGCAATCTACACTGGCGAAACTGAAATATTAACCACCGTGCGGCCACATTCGAATTGAACTATTTTCCCGCCATTAGCCGTTATGCGTTATTTTTAGACGCACGCGTCGCTGTACTTCGTGGATGTAGGTGTGATTAGTCAATAGTGTACGTCTGAATACGTCCTGACGATCGTTCACTCTACGTTTGGAACAGTATTCCAAAATTGGTGGGGAAAAAGATACATTTATTGAGAAATGGAAATCGAAAGTAAACTTCAGACTGATTGTCGTTTCGTCCAGAATTTCGGTATTCGACCGGTTTGGACTTTGAAGTTTATTTTGTTTTTATGGATGTCTGTTGTTGGTGATTTCGTTTTGAAACTTGGTTGATGGTGATTCAAACCATTTCCTGTCGTGGATTTGAACAGTGACCTGGAATTGAAAACCTAAATTGGTATCGCTTCTCGGCCTTTTGGCTAAGATCAAAGTGTAGTATCTGTTCTTATCAGCTTAATATCTGATACGTCCCCAAATGGGGACTTCGATATTAAACTGATTTTTGACTGTAGGCGAGTGGCCTAGAGCTTGCTCTAACCTCGCCACGGGTTGGCCCGGTATTGCAGTACCTCCGGGATCGGCCCATTCTTAAACAATCTAAAATTAGTTCCCCCACCCAAAAAACAAATTCGCAATTTTGCAATTGTTCAGTCCAATTCGTCACTGAACTGCAATAATGTCTTGCGATACATCTTTTTAGTGGTGTTATGGGAAAACATATAGCTAACAAAACGCAACTATAAAGAGCGTTATTGTACTTATATGGTAATAATAAAGCGCGTTTAATTTACCCCCGCCCGGTCGGTGAAAATTTCAAGACCCAGTGGACCCAGTGATTTCTTTGATTGCAAAACGAAGTTTTCGTTACTTAGGTACTGCATAAAGCAATCTACACTGGCGAAACTGAAATATTAACCACCGTGCGGCCACATTCGAATTGAACTATTTTCCCGCCATTAGCCGTTATGCGTTATTTTTAGACGCACGCGTCGCTGTACTTCGTGGATGTAGGTGTGATTAGTCAATAGTGTACGTCTGAATACGTCCTGACGATCGTTCACTCTACGTTTGGAACAGTATTCCAAAATTGGTGGGGAAAAAGATACATTTATTGAGAAATGGAAATCGAAAGTAAACTTCAGACTGATTGTCGTTTCGTCCAGAATTTCGGTATTCGACCGGTTTGGACTTTGAAGTTTATTTTGTTTTTATGGATGTCTGTTGTTGGTGATTTCGTTTTGAAACTTGGTTGATGGTGATTCAAACCATTTCCTGTCGTGGATTTGAACAGTGACCTGGAATTGAAAACCTAAATTGGTATCGCTTCTCGGCCTTTTGGCTAAGATCAAAGTGTAGTATCTGTTCTTATCAGCTTAATATCTGATACGTCCCCAAATGGGGACTTCGATATTAAACTGATTTTTGACTGTAGGCGAGTGGCCTAGAGCTTGCTCTAACCTCGCCACGGGTTGGCCCGGTATTGCAGTACCTCCGGGATCGGCCCATTCTTAAACAATCTAAAATTAGTTCCCCCACCCAAAAAACAAATTCGCAATTTTGCAATTGTTCAGTCCAATTCGTCACTGAACTGCAATAATGTCTTGCGATACATCTTTTTAGTGGTGTTATGGGAAAACATATAGCTAACAAAACGCAACTATAAAGAGCGTTATTGTACTTATATGGTAATAATAAAGCGCGTTTAATTTACCCCCGCCCGGTCGGTGAAAATTTCAAGACCCAGTGGACCCAGTGATTTCTTTGATTGCAAAACGAAGTTTTCGTTACTTAGGTACTGCATAAAGCAATCTACACTGGCGAAACTGAAATATTAACCACCGTGCGGCCACATTCGAATTGAACTATTTTCCCGCCATTAGCCGTTATGCGTTATTTTTAGACGCACGCGTCGCTGTACTTCGTGGATGTAGGTGTGATTAGTCAATAGTGTACGTCTGAATACGTCCTGACGATCGTTCACTCTACGTTTGGAACAGTATTCCAAAATTGGTGGGGAAAAAGATACATTTATTGAGAAATGGAAATCGAAAGTAAACTTCAGACTGATTGTCGTTTCGTCCAGAATTTCGGTATTCGACCGGTTTGGACTTTGAAGTTTATTTTGTTTTTATGGATGTCTGTTGTTGGTGATTTCGTTTTGAAACTTGGTTGATGGTGATTCAAACCATTTCCTGTCGTGGATTTGAACAGTGACCTGGAATTGAAAACCTAAATTGGTATCGCTTCTCGGCCTTTTGGCTAAGATCAAAGTGTAGTATCTGTTCTTATCAGCTTAATATCTGATACGTCCCCAAATGGGGACTTCGATATTAAACTGATTTTTGACTGTAGGCGAGTGGCCTAGAGCTTGCTCTAACCTCGCCACGGGTTGGCCCGGTATTGCAGTACCTCCGGGATCGGCCCATTCTTAAACAATCTAAAATTAGTTCCCCCACCCAAAAAACAAATTCGCAATTTTGCAATTGTTCAGTCCAATTCGTCACTGAACTGCAATAATGTCTTGCGATACATCTTTTTAGTGGTGTTATGGGAAAACATATAGCTAACAAAACGCAACTATAAAGAGCGTTATTGTACTTATATGGTAATAATAAAGCGCGTTTAATTTACCCCCGCCCGGTCGGTGAAAATTTCAAGACCCAGTGGACCCAGTGATTTCTTTGATTGCAAAACGAAGTTTTCGTTACTTAGGTACTGCATAAAGCAATCTACACTGGCGAAACTGAAATATTAACCACCGTGCGGCCACATTCGAATTGAACTATTTTCCCGCCATTAGCCGTTATGCGTTATTTTTAGACGCACGCGTCGCTGTACTTCGTGGATGTAGGTGTGATTAGTCAATAGTGTACGTCTGAATACGTCCTGACGATCGTTCACTCTACGTTTGGAACAGTATTCCAAAATTGGTGGGGAAAAAGATACATTTATTGAGAAATGGAAATCGAAAGTAAACTTCAGACTGATTGTCGTTTCGTCCAGAATTTCGGTATTCGACCGGTTTGGACTTTGAAGTTTATTTTGTTTTTATGGATGTCTGTTGTTGGTGATTTCGTTTTGAAACTTGGTTGATGGTGATTCAAACCATTTCCTGTCGTGGATTTGAACAGTGACCTGGAATTGAAAACCTAAATTGGTATCGCTTCTCGGCCTTTTGGCTAAGATCAAAGTGTAGTATCTGTTCTTATCAGCTTAATATCTGATACGTCCCCAAATGGGGACTTCGATATTAAACTGATTTTTGACTGTAGGCGAGTGGCCTAGAGCTTGCTCTAACCTCGCCACGGGTTGGCCCGGTATTGCAGTACCTCCGGGATCGGCCCATTCTTAAACAATCTAAAATTAGTTCCCCCACCCAAAAAACAAATTCGCAATTTTGCAATTGTTCAGTCCAATTCGTCACTGAACTGCAATAATGTCTTGCGATACATCTTTTTAGTGGTGTTATGGGAAAACATATAGCTAACAAAACGCAACTATAAAGAGCGTTATTGTACTTATATGGTAATAATAAAGCGCGTTTAATTTACCCCCGCCCGGTCGGTGAAAATTTCAAGACCCAGTGGACCCAGTGATTTCTTTGATTGCAAAACGAAGTTTTCGTTACTTAGGTACTGCATAAAGCAATCTACACTGGCGAAACTGAAATATTAACCACCGTGCGGCCACATTCGAATTGAACTATTTTCCCGCCATTAGCCGTTATGCGTTATTTTTAGACGCACGCGTCGCTGTACTTCGTGGATGTAGGTGTGATTAGTCAATAGTGTACGTCTGAATACGTCCTGACGATCGTTCACTCTACGTTTGGAACAGTATTCCAAAATTGGTGGGGAAAAAGATACATTTATTGAGAAATGGAAATCGAAAGTAAACTTCAGACTGATTGTCGTTTCGTCCAGAATTTCGGTATTCGACCGGTTTGGACTTTGAAGTTTATTTTGTTTTTATGGATGTCTGTTGTTGGTGATTTCGTTTTGAAACTTGGTTGATGGTGATTCAAACCATTTCCTGTCGTGGATTTGAACAGTGACCTGGAATTGAAAACCTAAATTGGTATCGCTTCTCGGCCTTTTGGCTAAGATCAAAGTGTAGTATCTGTTCTTATCAGCTTAATATCTGATACGTCCCCAAATGGGGACTTCGATATTAAACTGATTTTTGACTGTAGGCGAGTGGCCTAGAGCTTGCTCTAACCTCGCCACGGGTTGGCCCGGTATTGCAGTACCTCCGGGATCGGCCCATTCTTAAACAATCTAAAATTAGTTCCCCCACCCAAAAAACAAATTCGCAATTTTGCAATTGTTCAGTCCAATTCGTCACTGAACTGCAATAATGTCTTGCGATACATCTTTTTAGTGGTGTTATGGGAAAACATATAGCTAACAAAACGCAACTATAAAGAGCGTTATTGTACTTATATGGTAATAATAAAGCGCGTTTAATTTACCCCCGCCCGGTCGGTGAAAATTTCAAGACCCAGTGGACCCAGTGATTTCTTTGATTGCAAAACGAAGTTTTCGTTACTTAGGTACTGCATAAAGCAATCTACACTGGCGAAACTGAAATATTAACCACCGTGCGGCCACATTCGAATTGAACTATTTTCCCGCCATTAGCCGTTATGCGTTATTTTTAGACGCACGCGTCGCTGTACTTCGTGGATGTAGGTGTGATTAGTCAATAGTGTACGTCTGAATACGTCCTGACGATCGTTCACTCTACGTTTGGAACAGTATTCCAAAATTGGTGGGGAAAAAGATACATTTATTGAGAAATGGAAATCGAAAGTAAACTTCAGACTGATTGTCGTTTCGTCCAGAATTTCGGTATTCGACCGGTTTGGACTTTGAAGTTTATTTTGTTTTTATGGATGTCTGTTGTTGGTGATTTCGTTTTGAAACTTGGTTGATGGTGATTCAAACCATTTCCTGTCGTGGATTTGAACAGTGACCTGGAATTGAAAACCTAAATTGGTATCGCTTCTCGGCCTTTTGGCTAAGATCAAAGTGTAGTATCTGTTCTTATCAGCTTAATATCTGATACGTCCCCAAATGGGGACTTCGATATTAAACTGATTTTTGACTGTAGGCGAGTGGCCTAGAGCTTGCTCTAACCTCGCCACGGGTTGGCCCGGTATTGCAGTACCTCCGGGATCGGCCCATTCTTAAACAATCTAAAATTAGTTCCCCCACCCAAAAAACAAATTCGCAATTTTGCAATTGTTCAGTCCAATTCGTCACTGAACTGCAATAATGTCTTGCGATACATCTTTTTAGTGGTGTTATGGGAAAACATATAGCTAACAAAACGCAACTATAAAGAGCGTTATTGTACTTATATGGTAATAATAAAGCGCGTTTAATTTACCCCCGCCCGGTCGGTGAAAATTTCAAGACCCAGTGGACCCAGTGATTTCTTTGATTGCAAAACGAAGTTTTCGTTACTTAGGTACTGCATAAAGCAATCTACACTGGCGAAACTGAAATATTAACCACCGTGCGGCCACATTCGAATTGAACTATTTTCCCGCCATTAGCCGTTATGCGTTATTTTTAGACGCACGCGTCGCTGTACTTCGTGGATGTAGGTGTGATTAGTCAATAGTGTACGTCTGAATACGTCCTGACGATCGTTCACTCTACGTTTGGAACAGTATTCCAAAATTGGTGGGGAAAAAGATACATTTATTGAGAAATGGAAATCGAAAGTAAACTTCAGACTGATTGTCGTTTCGTCCAGAATTTCGGTATTCGACCGGTTTGGACTTTGAAGTTTATTTTGTTTTTATGGATGTCTGTTGTTGGTGATTTCGTTTTGAAACTTGGTTGATGGTGATTCAAACCATTTCCTGTCGTGGATTTGAACAGTGACCTGGAATTGAAAACCTAAATTGGTATCGCTTCTCGGCCTTTTGGCTAAGATCAAAGTGTAGTATCTGTTCTTATCAGATTCTTTGACAGCCACCAGGTCAGCGCGGGTCTTGCACCTATCTGCCCGCCAGAGAAGCGGGGCTTTTTCTCCAGGGTTCTAACCTGTGACCATTTTTGCGAGGTCTAGACCCGACGAACGCTCCTTTACCGCAAGGTTTAGTGACGCGGTCCACTATCCGAGAGCATCTGTGCCTTAGGGCCATTGCAATCAAGACCGCCCTCAGTGCGGATTAAACAGCGCCACTTCTTTACACTACGCCGTTTCCTGCGGACGCAGGGACGGCTGGCAATGGAAGTTTCCGAAGATATTTTTGGCCGGAGCGTGAATCTTCACGTGAGAGGAACGTCGACGACCACTTCTCGCCACACAGTGATAGACCTACTTCGCCAGCGATGTGACCTATCAACGATAGACGCCGTGTGCCGAAGCGATCGGCCGGACTCCTACACAGTCGTTTTTGCCAGTGCTGAGCTCGCGGTGAGTGCTATAGCTTCGCAGCCCATTGTTATCGGCGACATGGGTTTGTTCTTTCACGATCTCAATAGCAGTTTGTTTACTATCCGAGTACACCGCGTGCCTTATTACATCACCATCGAGGGAATTCAAATTATGTGCCAGGATTTTGGGGTGATTTTGGATCACCGTTATCTCGGAGATGAGGTCGACGGGCATCTGATCCACTCAGGAGTTAGGGAACTTGTCATCCGCACTATTGGTTCTACCAGGGTGCCGTATTTCCTTGATTATGGGGCTGGTAAGGCATTGGTAACCATGACTGGGAGGAAGCCGGCCTGCGGCCGGTGTCTGAGGGTGGGGCACAAAGCTGGCCCGCACTGCAAGTATGTTAACCCTGTGGGGTGTAAATTCACTCAAACTGATTCAAATTCTTCTGCAGTCTGTTCTAGCTCCAGCTCAACCCAAGTAGAGGATGGAGACATTCAACCTGCGACGGTTGAGATGTTGGAAGAGTCTGCATTTGATGATTCGCTTTCTTCTGGCCAACCGGATGCTGCGTATTCTGTGGCATCATCCGGAGCCAGTGTTTCTTCTGCTTCTCCCAATTCTAATCCTGCGAAGGCGAAGAAGAGGAAGAAGTCAAAGCCGCGAACTAGTTCGCCAATACCCAGTGACCGGTCTGAGCAGGTACGTCCCCGGATGTTAGACATCCCCGAGCGCTATCGGGCTTCGACCCTTGCTGGCATGGAGTTGAATGACTCACCTGGGATGGTAGAGTGGTTTCAGCGCTTTACTGGAGTATTGAAAAAAGGTACATATAGTTGGGACAAGGACTACATTCATTATGTGGATGCAATCATAGACATATTGAAAGGTCATGTGAACACCCGACAAAAGAGGGTAGATCATGACAAAGCTCTGGTATTCTGGTATCAGAGTGAGACTAACATTCATTACCGACCATTACAAGCTAAGGACATCCAAAGGCTTGATGGCATTGGTTAATATGTTTTTAAATGTTTTTGAGACTGATTTCAGGAATTTTGACCCGGACTGTATTTGGACTACGGAAATGGATTATGTTACACCGGAATCGACCATGGACTTGCTACTGATAAACCCACTTGGATTGCGAATAATAATTAATGCTTCATTTCCATAAATGCTCTTCTTCTCCTGAACCAGAGGATGGATTTCTCTTGACATTTATGTTCCGCTTCTTTTGTGATCTGAATACTTGTATTTATGTATCATTTTCGCACTTAAAATGTGTAATATGTAATTTTCTCAATTTATGTTATCAAAAGATGACCCTAAAAGAGGCCATGTGCCCGCAAAAGAGGCTACGAGCCCAACGTATAAAAGAACGGGTCCAAAAGGACCATGATGTACAGACCAGTTACGGCTGGTCCCGGTTTGTTACACGGTACCTATACCGGTTACTGAGTCTTTTATAAAAAAAAAAAAAGTATCTGTTCTTATCAGCTTAATATCTGATACGTCCCCAAATGGGGACTTCGATATTAAACTGATTTTTGACTGTAGGCGAGTGGCCTAGAGCTTGCTCTAACCTCGCCACGGGTTGGCCCGGTATTGCAGTACCTCCGGGATCGGCCCATTCTTAAACAATCTAAAATTAGTTCCCCCACCCAAAAAACAAATTCGCAATTTTGCAATTGTTCAGTCCAATTCGTCACTGAACTGCAATAATGTCTTGCGATACATCTTTTTAGTGGTGTTATGGGAAAACATATAGCTAACAAAACGCAACTATAAAGAGCGTTATTGTACTTATATGGTAATAATAAAGCGCGTTTAATTTACCCCCGCCCGGTCGGTGAAAATTTCAAGACCCAGTGGACCCAGTGATTTCTTTGATTGCAAAACGAAGTTTTCGTTACTTAGGTACTGCATAAAGCAATCTACACTGGCGAAACTGAAATATTAACCACCGTGCGGCCACATTCGAATTGAACTATTTTCCCGCCATTAGCCGTTATGCGTTATTTTTAGACGCACGCGTCGCTGTACTTCGTGGATGTAGGTGTGATTAGTCAATAGTGTACGTCTGAATACGTCCTGACGATCGTTCACTCTACGTTTGGAACAGTATTCCAAAATTGGTGGGGAAAAAGATACATTTATTGAGAAATGGAAATCGAAAGTAAACTTCAGACTGATTGTCGTTTCGTCCAGAATTTCGGTATTCGACCGGTTTGGACTTTGAAGTTTATTTTGTTTTTATGGATGTCTGTTGTTGGTGATTTCGTTTTGAAACTTGGTTGATGGTGATTCAAACCATTTCCTGTCGTGGATTTGAACAGTGACCTGGAATTGAAAACCTAAATTGGTATCGCTTCTCGGCCTTTTGGCTAAGATCAAAGTGTAGTATCTGTTCTTATCAGCTTAATATCTGATACGTCCCCAAATGGGGACTTCGATATTAAACTGATTTTTGACTGTAGGCGAGTGGCCTAGAGCTTGCTCTAACCTCGCCACGGGTTGGCCCGGTATTGCAGTACCTCCGGGATCGGCCCATTCTTAAACAATCTAAAATTAGTTCCCCCACCCAAAAAACAAATTCGCAATTTTGCAATTGTTCAGTCCAATTCGTCACTGAACTGCAATAATGTCTTGCGATACATCTTTTTAGTGGTGTTATGGGAAAACATATAGCTAACAAAACGCAACTATAAAGAGCGTTATTGTACTTATATGGTAATAATAAAGCGCGTTTAATTTACCCCCGCCCGGTCGGTGAAAATTTCAAGACCCAGTGGACCCAGTGATTTCTTTGATTGCAAAACGAAGTTTTCGTTACTTAGGTACTGCATAAAGCAATCTACACTGGCGAAACTGAAATATTAACCACCGTGCGGCCACATTCGAATTGAACTATTTTCCCGCCATTAGCCGTTATGCGTTATTTTTAGACGCACGCGTCGCTGTACTTCGTGGATGTAGGTGTGATTAGTCAATAGTGTACGTCTGAATACGTCCTGACGATCGTTCACTCTACGTTTGGAACAGTATTCCAAAATTGGTGGGGAAAAAGATACATTTATTGAGAAATGGAAATCGAAAGTAAACTTCAGACTGATTGTCGTTTCGTCCAGAATTTCGGTATTCGACCGGTTTGGACTTTGAAGTTTATTTTGTTTTTATGGATGTCTGTTGTTGGTGATTTCGTTTTGAAACTTGGTTGATGGTGATTCAAACCATTTCCTGTCGTGGATTTGAACAGTGACCTGGAATTGAAAACCTAAATTGGTATCGCTTCTCGGCCTTTTGGCTAAGATCAAAGTGTAGTATCTGTTCTTATCAGCTTAATATCTGATACGTCCCCAAATGGGGACTTCGATATTAAACTGATTTTTGACTGTAGGCGAGTGGCCTAGAGCTTGCTCTAACCTCGCCACGGGTTGGCCCGGTATTGCAGTACCTCCGGGATCGGCCCATTCTTAAACAATCTAAAATTAGTTCCCCCACCCAAAAAACAAATTCGCAATTTTGCAATTGTTCAGTCCAATTCGTCACTGAACTGCAATAATGTCTTGCGATACATCTTTTTAGTGGTGTTATGGGAAAACATATAGCTAACAAAACGCAACTATAAAGAGCGTTATTGTACTTATATGGTAATAATAAAGCGCGTTTAATTTACCCCCGCCCGGTCGGTGAAAATTTCAAGACCCAGTGGACCCAGTGATTTCTTTGATTGCAAAACGAAGTTTTCGTTACTTAGGTACTGCATAAAGCAATCTACACTGGCGAAACTGAAATATTAACCACCGTGCGGCCACATTCGAATTGAACTATTTTCCCGCCATTAGCCGTTATGCGTTATTTTTAGACGCACGCGTCGCTGTACTTCGTGGATGTAGGTGTGATTAGTCAATAGTGTACGTCTGAATACGTCCTGACGATCGTTCACTCTACGTTTGGAACAGTATTCCAAAATTGGTGGGGAAAAAGATACATTTATTGAGAAATGGAAATCGAAAGTAAACTTCAGACTGATTGTCGTTTCGTCCAGAATTTCGGTATTCGACCGGTTTGGACTTTGAAGTTTATTTTGTTTTTATGGATGTCTGTTGTTGGTGATTTCGTTTTGAAACTTGGTTGATGGTGATTCAAACCATTTCCTGTCGTGGATTTGAACAGTGACCTGGAATTGAAAACCTAAATTGGTATCGCTTCTCGGCCTTTTGGCTAAGATCAAAGTGTAGTATCTGTTCTTATCAGCTTAATATCTGATACGTCCCCAAATGGGGACTTCGATATTAAACTGATTTTTGACTGTAGGCGAGTGGCCTAGAGCTTGCTCTAACCTCGCCACGGGTTGGCCCGGTATTGCAGTACCTCCGGGATCGGCCCATTCTTAAACAATCTAAAATTAGTTCCCCCACCCAAAAAACAAATTCGCAATTTTGCAATTGTTCAGTCCAATTCGTCACTGAACTGCAATAATGTCTTGCGATACATCTTTTTAGTGGTGTTATGGGAAAACATATAGCTAACAAAACGCAACTATAAAGAGCGTTATTGTACTTATATGGTAATAATAAAGCGCGTTTAATTTACCCCCGCCCGGTCGGTGAAAATTTCAAGACCCAGTGGACCCAGTGATTTCTTTGATTGCAAAACGAAGTTTTCGTTACTTAGGTACTGCATAAAGCAATCTACACTGGCGAAACTGAAATATTAACCACCGTGCGGCCACATTCGAATTGAACTATTTTCCCGCCATTAGCCGTTATGCGTTATTTTTAGACGCACGCGTCGCTGTACTTCGTGGATGTAGGTGTGATTAGTCAATAGTGTACGTCTGAATACGTCCTGACGATCGTTCACTCTACGTTTGGAACAGTATTCCAAAATTGGTGGGGAAAAAGATACATTTATTGAGAAATGGAAATCGAAAGTAAACTTCAGACTGATTGTCGTTTCGTCCAGAATTTCGGTATTCGACCGGTTTGGACTTTGAAGTTTATTTTGTTTTTATGGATGTCTGTTGTTGGTGATTTCGTTTTGAAACTTGGTTGATGGTGATTCAAACCATTTCCTGTCGTGGATTTGAACAGTGACCTGGAATTGAAAACCTAAATTGGTATCGCTTCTCGGCCTTTTGGCTAAGATCAAAGTGTAGTATCTGTTCTTATCAGCTTAATATCTGATACGTCCCCAAATGGGGACTTCGATATTAAACTGATTTTTGACTGTAGGCGAGTGGCCTAGAGCTTGCTCTAACCTCGCCACGGGTTGGCCCGGTATTGCAGTACCTCCGGGATCGGCCCATTCTTAAACAATCTAAAATTAGTTCCCCCACCCAAAAAACAAATTCGCAATTTTGCAATTGTTCAGTCCAATTCGTCACTGAACTGCAATAATGTCTTGCGATACATCTTTTTAGTGGTGTTATGGGAAAACATATAGCTAACAAAACGCAACTATAAAGAGCGTTATTGTACTTATATGGTAATAATAAAGCGCGTTTAATTTACCCCCGCCCGGTCGGTGAAAATTTCAAGACCCAGTGGACCCAGTGATTTCTTTGATTGCAAAACGAAGTTTTCGTTACTTAGGTACTGCATAAAGCAATCTACACTGGCGAAACTGAAATATTAACCACCGTGCGGCCACATTCGAATTGAACTATTTTCCCGCCATTAGCCGTTATGCGTTATTTTTAGACGCACGCGTCGCTGTACTTCGTGGATGTAGGTGTGATTAGTCAATAGTGTACGTCTGAATACGTCCTGACGATCGTTCACTCTACGTTTGGAACAGTATTCCAAAATTGGTGGGGAAAAAGATACATTTATTGAGAAATGGAAATCGAAAGTAAACTTCAGACTGATTGTCGTTTCGTCCAGAATTTCGGTATTCGACCGGTTTGGACTTTGAAGTTTATTTTGTTTTTATGGATGTCTGTTGTTGGTGATTTCGTTTTGAAACTTGGTTGATGGTGATTCAAACCATTTCCTGTCGTGGATTTGAACAGTGACCTGGAATTGAAAACCTAAATTGGTATCGCTTCTCGGCCTTTTGGCTAAGATCAAAGTGTAGTATCTGTTCTTATCAGCTTAATATCTGATACGTCCCCAAATGGGGACTTCGATATTAAACTGATTTTTGACTGTAGGCGAGTGGCCTAGAGCTTGCTCTAACCTCGCCACGGGTTGGCCCGGTATTGCAGTACCTCCGGGATCGGCCCATTCTTAAACAATCTAAAATTAGTTCCCCCACCCAAAAAACAAATTCGCAATTTTGCAATTGTTCAGTCCAATTCGTCACTGAACTGCAATAATGTCTTGCGATACATCTTTTTAGTGGTGTTATGGGAAAACATATAGCTAACAAAACGCAACTATAAAGAGCGTTATTGTACTTATATGGTAATAATAAAGCGCGTTTAATTTACCCCCGCCCGGTCGGTGAAAATTTCAAGACCCAGTGGACCCAGTGATTTCTTTGATTGCAAAACGAAGTTTTCGTTACTTAGGTACTGCATAAAGCAATCTACACTGGCGAAACTGAAATATTAACCACCGTGCGGCCACATTCGAATTGAACTATTTTCCCGCCATTAGCCGTTATGCGTTATTTTTAGACGCACGCGTCGCTGTACTTCGTGGATGTAGGTGTGATTAGTCAATAGTGTACGTCTGAATACGTCCTGACGATCGTTCACTCTACGTTTGGAACAGTATTCCAAAATTGGTGGGGAAAAAGATACATTTATTGAGAAATGGAAATCGAAAGTAAACTTCAGACTGATTGTCGTTTCGTCCAGAATTTCGGTATTCGACCGGTTTGGACTTTGAAGTTTATTTTGTTTTTATGGATGTCTGTTGTTGGTGATTTCGTTTTGAAACTTGGTTGATGGTGATTCAAACCATTTCCTGTCGTGGATTTGAACAGTGACCTGGAATTGAAAACTTAAATTGGTATCGCTTCTCGGCCTTTTGGCTAAGATCAAAGTGTAGTATCTGTTCTTATCAGCTTAATATCTGATACGTCCCCAAATGGGGACTCCGATATTAAACTGATTTTTGACTGTAGGCGAGTGGCCTAGAGCTTGCTCTAACCTCGCCACGGGTTGGCCCGGTATTGCAGTACCTCCGGGATCGGCCCATTCTTAAACAATCTAAAATTAGTTCCCCCACCCAAAAAACAAATTCGCAATTTTGCAATTGTTCAGTCCAATTCGTCACTGAACTGCAATAATGTCTTGCGATACATCTTTTTAGTGGTGTTATGGGAAAACATATAGCTAACAAAACGCAACTATAAAGAGCGTTATTGTACTTATATGGTAATAATAAAGCGCGTTTAATTTACCCCCGCCCGGTCGGTGAAAATTTCAAGACCCAGTGGACCCAGTGATTTCTTTGATTGCAAAACGAAGTTTTCGTTACTTAGGTACTGCATAAAGCAATCTACACTGGCGAAACTGAAATATTAACCACCGTGCGGCCACATTCGAATTGAACTATTTTCCCGCCATTAGCCGTTATGCGTTATTTTTAGACGCACGCGTCGCTGTACTTCGTGGATGTAGGTGTGATTAGTCAATAGTGTACGTCTGAATACGTCCTGACGATCGTTCACTCTACGTTTGGAACAGTATTCCAAAATTGGTGGGGAAAAAGATACATTTATTGAGAAATGGAAATCGAAAGTAAACTTCAGACTGATTGTCGTTTCGTCCAGAATTTCGGTATTCGACCGGTTTGGACTTTGAAGTTTATTTTGTTTTTATGGATGTCTGTTGTTGGTGATTTCGTTTTGAAACTTGGTTGATGGTGATTCAAACCATTTCCTGTCGTGGATTTGAACAGTGACCTGGAATTGAAAACCTAAATTGGTATCGCTTCTCGGCCTTTTGGCTAAGATCAAAGTGTAGTATCTGTTCTTATCAGCTTAATATCTGATACGTCCCCAAATGGGGACTTCGATATTAAACTGATTTTTGACTGTAGGCGAGTGGCCTAGAGCTTGCTCTAACCTCGCCACGGGTTGGCCCGGTATTGCAGTACCTCCGGGATCGGCCCATTCTTAAACAATCTAAAATTAGTTCCCCCACCCAAAAAACAAATTCGCAATTTTGCAATTGTTCAGTCCAATTCGTCACTGAACTGCAATAATGTCTTGCGATACATCTTTTTAGTGGTGTTATGGGAAAACATATAGCTAACAAAACGCAACTATAAAGAGCGTTATTGTACTTATATGGTAATAATAAAGCGCGTTTAATTTACCCCCGCCCGGTCGGTGAAAATTTCAAGACCCAGTGGACCCAGTGATTTCTTTGATTGCAAAACGAAGTTTTCGTTACTTAGGTACTGCATAAAGCAATCTACACTGGCGAAACTGAAATATTAACCACCGTGCGGCCACATTCGAATTGAACTATTTTCCCGCCATTAGCCGTTATGCGTTATTTTTAGACGCACGCGTCGCTGTACTTCGTGGATGTAGGTGTGATTAGTCAATAGTGTACGTCTGAATACGTCCTGACGATCGTTCACTCTACGTTTGGAACAGTATTCCAAAATTGGTGGGGAAAAAGATACATTTATTGAGAAATGGAAATCGAAAGTAAACTTCAGACTGATTGTCGTTTCGTCCAGAATTTCGGTATTCGACCGGTTTGGACTTTGAAGTTTATTTTGTTTTTATGGATGTCTGTTGTTGGTGATTTCGTTTTGAAACTTGGTTGATGGTGATTCAAACCATTTCCTGTCGTGGATTTGAACAGTGACCTGGAATTGAAAACTTAAATTGGTATCGCTTCTCGGCCTTTTGGCTAAGATCAAAGTGTAGTATCTGTTCTTATCAGCTTAATATCTGATACGTCCCCAAATGGGGACTCCGATATTAAACTGATTTTTGACTGTAGGCGAGTGGCCTAGAGCTTGCTCTAACCTCGCCACGGGTTGGCCCGGTATTGCAGTACCTCCGGGATCGGCCCATTCTTAAACAATCTAAAATTAGTTCCCCCACCCAAAAAACAAATTCGCAATTTTGCAATTGTTCAGTCCAATTCGTCACTGAACTGCAATAATGTCTTGCGATACATCTTTTTAGTGGTGTTATGGGAAAACATATAGCTAACAAAACGCAACTATAAAGAGCGTTATTGTACTTATATGGTAATAATAAAGCGCGTTTAATTTACCCCCGCCCGGTCGGTGAAAATTTCAAGACCCAGTGGACCCAGTGATTTCTTTGATTGCAAAACGAAGTTTTCGTTACTTAGGTACTGCATAAAGCAATCTACACTGGCGAAACTGAAATATTAACCACCGTGCGGCCACATTCGAATTGAACTATTTTCCCGCCATTAGCCGTTATGCGTTATTTTTAGACGCACGCGTCGCTGTACTTCGTGGATGTAGGTGTGATTAGTCAATAGTGTACGTCTGAATACGTCCTGACGATCGTTCACTCTACGTTTGGAACAGTATTCCAAAATTGGTGGGGAAAAAGATACATTTATTGAGAAATGGAAATCGAAAGTAAACTTCAGACTGATTGTCGTTTCGTCCAGAATTTCGGTATTCGACCGGTTTGGACTTTGAAGTTTATTTTGTTTTTATGGATGTCTGTTGTTGGTGATTTCGTTTTGAAACTTGGTTGATGGTGATTCAAACCATTTCCTGTCGTGGATTTGAACAGTGACCTGGAATTGAAAACCTAAATTGGTATCGCTTCTCGGCCTTTTGGCTAAGATCAAAGTGTAGTATCTGTTCTTATCAGCTTAATATCTGATACGTCCCCAAATGGGGACTTCGATATTAAACTGATTTTTGACTGTAGGCGAGTGGCCTAGAGCTTGCTCTAACCTCGCCACGGGTTGGCCCGGTATTGCAGTACCTCCGGGATCGGCCCATTCTTAAACAATCTAAAATTAGTTCCCCCACCCAAAAAACAAATTCGCAATTTTGCAATTGTTCAGTCCAATTCGTCACTGAACTGCAATAATGTCTTGCGATACATCTTTTTAGTGGTGTTATGGGAAAACATATAGCTAACAAAACGCAACTATAAAGAGCGTTATTGTACTTATATGGTAATAATAAAGCGCGTTTAATTTACCCCCGCCCGGTCGGTGAAAATTTCAAGACCCAGTGGACCCAGTGATTTCTTTGATTGCAAAACGAAGTTTTCGTTACTTAGGTACTGCATAAAGCAATCTACACTGGCGAAACTGAAATATTAACCACCGTGCGGCCACATTCGAATTGAACTATTTTCCCGCCATTAGCCGTTATGCGTTATTTTTAGACGCACGCGTCGCTGTACTTCGTGGATGTAGGTGTGATTAGTCAATAGTGTACGTCTGAATACGTCCTGACGATCGTTCACTCTACGTTTGGAACAGTATTCCAAAATTGGTGGGGAAAAAGATACATTTATTGAGAAATGGAAATCGAAAGTAAACTTCAGACTGATTGTCGTTTCGTCCAGAATTTCGGTATTCGACCGGTTTGGACTTTGAAGTTTATTTTGTTTTTATGGATGTCTGTTGTTGGTGATTTCGTTTTGAAACTTGGTTGATGGTGATTCAAACCATTTCCTGTCGTGGATTTGAACAGTGACCTGGAATTGAAAACCTAAATTGGTATCGCTTCTCGGCCTTTTGGCTAAGATCAAAGTGTAGTATCTGTTCTTATCAGCTTAATATCTGATACGTCCCCAAATGGGGACTTCGATATTAAACTGATTTTTGACTGTAGGCGAGTGGCCTAGAGCTTGCTCTAACCTCGCCACGGGTTGGCCCGGTATTGCAGTACCTCCGGGATCGGCCCATTCTTAAACAATCTAAAATTAGTTCCCCCACCCAAAAAACAAATTCGCAATTTTGCAATTGTTCAGTCCAATTCGTCACTGAACTGCAATAATGTCTTGCGATACATCTTTTTAGTGGTGTTATGGGAAAACATATAGCTAACAAAACGCAACTATAAAGAGCGTTATTGTACTTATATGGTAATAATAAAGCGCGTTTAATTTACCCCCGCCCGGTCGGTGAAAATTTCAAGACCCAGTGGACCCAGTGATTTCTTTGATTGCAAAACGAAGTTTTCGTTACTTAGGTACTGCATAAAGCAATCTACACTGGCGAAACTGAAATATTAACCACCGTGCGGCCACATTCGAATTGAACTATTTTCCCGCCATTAGCCGTTATGCGTTATTTTTAGACGCACGCGTCGCTGTACTTCGTGGATGTAGGTGTGATTAGTCAATAGTGTACGTCTGAATACGTCCTGACGATCGTTCACTCTACGTTTGGAACAGTATTCCAAAATTGGTGGGGAAAAAGATACATTTATTGAGAAATGGAAATCGAAAGTAAACTTCAGACTGATTGTCGTTTCGTCCAGAATTTCGGTATTCGACCGGTTTGGACTTTGAAGTTTATTTTGTTTTTATGGATGTCTGTTGTTGGTGATTTCGTTTTGAAACTTGGTTGATGGTGATTCAAACCATTTCCTGTCGTGGATTTGAACAGTGACCTGGAATTGAAAACTTAAATTGGTATCGCTTCTCGGCCTTTTGGCTAAGATCAAAGTGTAGTATCTGTTCTTATCAGCTTAATATCTGATACGTCCCCAAATGGGGACTCCGATATTAAACTGATTTTTGACTGTAGGCGAGTGGCCTAGAGCTTGCTCTAACCTCGCCACGGGTTGGCCCGGTATTGCAGTACCTCCGGGATCGGCCCATTCTTAAACAATCTAAAATTAGTTCCCCCACCCAAAAAACAAATTCGCAATTTTGCAATTGTTCAGTCCAATTCGTCACTGAACTGCAATAATGTCTTGCGATACATCTTTTTAGTGGTGTTATGGGAAAACATATAGCTAACAAAACGCAACTATAAAGAGCGTTATTGTACTTATATGGTAATAATAAAGCGCGTTTAATTTACCCCCGCCCGGTCGGTGAAAATTTCAAGACCCAGTGGACCCAGTGATTTCTTTGATTGCAAAACGAAGTTTTCGTTACTTAGGTACTGCATAAAGCAATCTACACTGGCGAAACTGAAATATTAACCACCGTGCGGCCACATTCGAATTGAACTATTTTCCCGCCATTAGCCGTTATGCGTTATTTTTAGACGCACGCGTCGCTGTACTTCGTGGATGTAGGTGTGATTAGTCAATAGTGTACGTCTGAATACGTCCTGACGATCGTTCACTCTACGTTTGGAACAGTATTCCAAAATTGGTGGGGAAAAAGATACATTTATTGAGAAATGGAAATCGAAAGTAAACTTCAGACTGATTGTCGTTTCGTCCAGAATTTCGGTATTCGACCGGTTTGGACTTTGAAGTTTATTTTGTTTTTATGGATGTCTGTTGTTGGTGATTTCGTTTTGAAACTTGGTTGATGGTGATTCAAACCATTTCCTGTCGTGGATTTGAACAGTGACCTGGAATTGAAAACCTAAATTGGTATCGCTTCTCGGCCTTTTGGCTAAGATCAAAGTGTAGTATCTGTTCTTATCAGCTTAATATCTGATACGTCCCCAAATGGGGACTTCGATATTAAACTGATTTTTGACTGTAGGCGAGTGGCCTAGAGCTTGCTCTAACCTCGCCACGGGTTGGCCCGGTATTGCAGTACCTCCGGGATCGGCCCATTCTTAAACAATCTAAAATTAGTTCCCCCACCCAAAAAACAAATTCGCAATTTTGCAATTGTTCAGTCCAATTCGTCACTGAACTGCAATAATGTCTTGCGATACATCTTTTTAGTGGTGTTATGGGAAAACATATAGCTAACAAAACGCAACTATAAAGAGCGTTATTGTACTTATATGGTAATAATAAAGCGCGTTTAATTTACCCCCGCCCGGTCGGTGAAAATTTCAAGACCCAGTGGACCCAGTGATTTCTTTGATTGCAAAACGAAGTTTTCGTTACTTAGGTACTGCATAAAGCAATCTACACTGGCGAAACTGAAATATTAACCACCGTGCGGCCACATTCGAATTGAACTATTTTCCCGCCATTAGCCGT
>CP136065.1:203086694-203269126 GCA_032622095.1 Siphonodentalium dalli | reverse complement strand
CATGGATCAGTTTCGGCATGACTAATTGGTTGCTGTGCACAGAAATACATAGTCGGAGAATGGATACTAGTCATCAGGCATGCATGACTTTATATAATTTGTGGGCGACTGAGTTGTGTTATGTGCCCAATTTGAGTATTATTATTATTATACTCATTACAGAATTATCACCGAGATGTTTAGTTAGATACTCACAGTATTAAAAAGAACATAATCTTTGGTTTCCCCAAGTAGTTCTTTATATCGGAGACAACTCCCATCGTGAATTATGTCACGTAATCAACAAAAGTAATTGATTATTCTCTATTTATTACCTATCCGCCAAAATATCCAGACACTTGCCTGCATATTTCAAACTGTTCAGCTATAGCCCTCGCTAGGTAAAAAAAAAACTCAATTATTAATCAAGTCATAAATTAAAAATCTAATTGAGGCAGATAAGAGGGAAATCATCATCAGATAAAACATAATTATAGTCATTTATAGAGAGGGAGATATAACTGTCAGATCCGGCAGAAACCAGCAGATAGAGCTGACAGATAGAGCAAAATTTATGAACAAACTGCGAGACAATTTCTACTAGAAATGATCCATAAAGAGTTAAAGTGTGATAGTTTGTTTTATGTCAGTCAAATTATAGAGTGGCGTGAATAGGAGATGTATGCCCAATATATAACACGGTGGAAGTATGCTGGCAGCATGACGTTATTGATGGCAACATTCACTCAACATTTTAATTTCCACGGCATGCGTCATTTCACTGTGATGGAGTTCTGTGACCTTGATGTGATTTTATGACCTTTGAGATAATTCTGACATGTTATTGCTACTTTATAAATTCATAGGAGATTATTACGCAAGCTTGCAGCTTGATTCTTGATTCAAAGGAAATGAAATCATGAGAGAGCAATGTCAGATGCTGGCACATACACAGACCTGCCATTCTTGAAGAGTGAACATCTCTTTCTCAATATATATGCTAAAAAGAGTAAAAATAGTTCAGTTAGTTAATTTGGGGGGTCATAAAATTGATAGCTCAATAGTCCATCATATTAAGCTTAAGCTGTCCACTGATGCTGAAGCCATACTGTATCGTCAGTTTTATTGGAGGAAAGGCCATGCAGATTCATTGGGAAATCACTCCAATTGGACTCCATTGCACGTAGAAACCACTGACCCCTTGGTGATGCATGGATGATATTCGTTGTAGGTTATAAATGAGAAATAAAATTGACCAAATTATGAAAATTTCCTCAAGAATATTCTCAAGTATAGTATATTGATACTATAAATGCGATATTACCCACAAACACACTTTATGTGAGCCAATCATTTGTTTATATACAGCACATAAATTACACTCATGACTCATTGGTCTATGAATGATGCAAACAACATGGTAATTATAATGAAAATGAATTTATTACTTTTGTTTGCATCATTCATAGACCACATGAGTGTATTTTGCACTATTAAATCCATGGCTCAAATTCAGTTGTTGCATATATTCTGTTGAGTAGAAAAGGAGATGGTCCCATAAATGGCCAGATTTAGTGTACAGTACCCCTTTAACCCTTTACCCAACATAACGGCCCTGTGCCAATGCATTCTCTTATATATGCGAGTCGACCATAGGTCGACTCGCATATATAAAGAGAATGCATTGGCACAGGGTATAACTGTAACTATCACAATGTGGTCAAGGAGCCGGTTCCAATGATATCCATATGTGTATGGTTCTATTGAGACAGACCGAAGATATTTTAGGCTGTTGAAGCTTTATTTGGCCGGTTTTGGCCGGTTTGTTGGGTAAAGGGTTAAGATTCTTAGCTGAAGAATTCAGTGCCTGACCTTGTTGAAGCTTGACTAGAAATTTATTGAGATTCATAGTGAATTAATTCCAAAATTTACCAAATCAGAGAAAACAGTGAGTCCTGTGCTGTCATCAGAAAAGATATAATTTATCGATTGTGTAAATGATTGCACACATCTGTACTCCAATTCCGACCAATTAATAATTGAATGTTTTCTGCCATGGAATCATATGCAAATCTCTGAGCAGAAAATAACATCCATTTAAATAGAACACACCTGATGACAATCAAATAAAACAAATTAGGTTTGGGGGAGTGGAGATGAAATAAATGGTGGTTAAATAGCATGTCGCCTCTGATGAGAAATCAGATTTAATTTTAGATGACATTTAAATGGGGAGGTTCAGGAACCAAAGCAACGAGGAGAAACACTTCCAAAGGGCACTTTTCACAATGGCCCTCTGATTGAATAAAATAAGTGCACCGCAAAGAGTATCCCTTGCTAAGTGGCTGTCCACTGATGTTTATTAATTTTTGCTTAAAGGCCCACTTAATTTTTGAACCCCCAGATCACATTATATAAAATATATGCCATATTATATACCATTTAAAAGAGGAAGCTCCAACACATTGTATTTTAAACTCACTCGATGTAATACACTGTGAACATGTTGTTTTTGTTGAGAAACTGACGTCTGTTCTGTGGTGAAGTTTCTACACAAAGTCTTATTATTTTCAATGGAAGGGGAATATCACTATATATATATATAGATATAGAGTTTTTACCTTTATAGTTTGAAATCTGTTGCATTCTGGGAGCCATAATGAGGGGAAATTATTTTAGTATTACTCTATGGGCTCCTTCTGTGATGCAGACATTCCAAATGGTGATGAATTATAGTATAATAATCATATTTTATGGCATAGATTGTTATTAAAACCGTATATCAAGGCACTATAAAAAATAATAAACGGTGACTGGAAAATTAAGTGGGCCTTTAATTCCAAACTTGAAGATTTAATCTGGCCTGTGATGACTGAACTAAACATGAAGCATGTAGATACCCTTTATCGCATTGATAACATACAAGAGTTCATTCCCATCCCATCTAAGTAAAACATGGAAGGGATTGAATTGATGACACAAAAACACATAAGAGTGTAAATTAATGGGGTATTGTGCTGCCACTAGGATGATGATTTAATTTTTTTTGGCTCAATCAATTGGATTTTTAACAATTTGCTATATGTTGTTCTTGTTCTGTGCCATTCTATGCTAATCTGTTCATGATGCAAGAACATGTGTGTGCAGGAAAAACTTATGAAAAACTCGTTTTTAATACTAAAACATTTAAAATCTAGCAGCGACCTGAACATGGATATATCATTTCTCTATGTCAAATTTTGAGAGAAAATAAACTGTAACCAGGTATCTAGCATATGAGAAATTCTATGGGATATATACTAACTGAATCTGCCTCAAATTACATAATTCTGTTCTGAATGGAGTTTAGCATAGTGTAGAATTGCACTGTATTGTAGTTCAAAAATTATAGTGTATGCCATCACAAGTACAAGTTGTCCAGGTGTTTGCATCAACAAATGGATATACATCATACAGTTATCGTGTCGGTAATTATACACTGATTTTCCAGTGGGGGAACACTTCAACTCTCATGGATATGAGGCTGCGGATTGTGGAGTCATGGTACTCTGCATGTGCTCTCATGAACATCAGGCTGCAGATTGGTGAGTCAGTCCTCATGAACATCAGGCTGCAGATTGGTGAGTCAGTCCTCATGAACATCAGGCTGCAGATTGGTGAGTCATAGTCCTCATGAACATCAGGCTGCAGATTGGTGAGTCAGTCCTCATGAACATCAGGCTGCAGATTGGTGAGTCATAGTCCTCATGAACATCAGGCTGCAGATTGGTGAGTCAGTCCTCATGAACATCAGGCTGCAGATTGGTGAGTCATAGTCCTCATGAACATTCAAGCTGTGGATTGGTGAGTCAGTCCTCATGAACATCAGGCTGCAGATTGGTGAGTCATAGTCCTCATGAACATTCAAGCTGTGGATTGGTGAGTCAGTCCTCATGAACATCAGGCTGCAGATTGGCGAGTCAGTCCTCATGAACATCAGGCTGCAGATTGGTGAGTCATAGTCCTCATGAACATCAGGCTGCAGATTGGTGAGTCAGTCCTCATGAACATCAGGCTGCAGATTGGTGAGTCATAGTCCTCATGAACATTCAAGCTGTGGATTGGTGAGTCAGTCCTCATGAACATCAGGCTGCAGATTGGTGAGTCATAGTCCTCATGAACATTCAAGCTGTGGATTGGTGAGTCAGTCCTCATGAACATCAGGCTGCAGATTGGTGAGTCATAGTCCTCATGAACATTCAAGCTGTGGATTGGCGAGTCAGTCCTCATGAACATCAGGCTGCAGATTGGTGAGTCATAGTCCTCATGAACATCAGGCTGCAGATTGGTGAGTCAGTCCTCATGAACATCAGGCTGCAGATTGGTGAGTCATAGTCCTCATGAACATTCAAGCTGTGGATTGGCGAGTCAGTCCTCATGAACATCAGGCTGCAGATTGGTGAGTCATAGTCCTCATGAACATCAGGCTGCAGATTGGTGAGTCAGTCCTCATGAACATCAGGCTGCAGATTGGTGAGTCATAGTCCTCATGAACATCAAGCTGCAGATTGGTGAGTCAGTCCTCATGAACATTCAAGCTGTGGATTGGCGAGTCACAGTATACTCTCATGAACATCAGGCTGCAGATTGGCGAGTCAGTCCTCATGAACATCAGGCTGCAGATTGGTGAGTCATAGTCCTCATGAACATCAGGCTGCAGATTGGTGAGTCAGTCCTCATGAACATCAGGCTGCAGATTGGTGAGTCATAGTCCTCATGAACATCAGGCTGCAGATTGGTGAGTCAGTCCTCATGAACATCAGGCTGCAGATTGGTGAGTCATAGTCCTCATGAACATTCAAGCTGTGGATTGGCGAGTCACAGTATACTCTCATGAACATCAGGCTGCAGATTGGCGAGTCAGTCCTCATGAACATCAGGCTGCAGATTGGTGAGTCATAGTCCTCATGAACATCAAGCTGTGGATTGGTGAGTCACAGTCCTCATGAACATCAAGCTGTGGATTGGCGAGTCACAGTATACTCTCATGAACATCAGGCTGCGGATTGGTGAGTCACAGTACTCGGTGCTCTCATGAACATCAGGCTGTGGATTGGCGAGACACAGTACTCTGTACTCTTATGAATATCAGGCTGTGGATTAGCGAAGACCATGGATGTGAGAATTATTGAAAGATTTCACACCATCAGGAACGGATTTATCAGAGACCAAGGATTACTGGCACACTACACCAGCTTGTTTGCCGATCGCCGACTACAATGTCATTGATGTTTTTTTCAACATAAAACTGTCATTACACTTCAGAAAGAAAGATTCCTACACGAGTCAGAAGCTCATGGTCAATAAATTCACACAAAAAGGTGTTTATGGGAGAATAATAAAGTAAAAAGTTTTCTCTCTTCATAATTTGCCTGGGCGTTTAACCATTTGATGACGGGATCTGCAGCATTAATGACCTTGTGCCAGTGTATTCTCTTCCATAGGGAGCCTCGAAAATATAAGAGAATTAATGCACTGGCTTACAAGGTCAAGGTAAATATTGTTAGCCAATGCCGTCTCCTATATATACGAGGCTCCCCATGGGAGACTTGCACATATAAGAGAATGCACTGGCACAGGTTTTTTGCAAAAATTCAGGAAGCTACAGTCATGGCAGGGTTAAGTATAAATTATTACTATCTTTGGGAGGGCAAGTACAGTAATGCCCTAATTAATCGACTCCTTAACCACAGCAGAATTATGGGTAACTTTTCAGGATTTAGTCGGAAATATGGCTCGTTGCCATTTATCGGAAAGCTCTCAGGGAGAGCTTTCCGATGAATGGCAACAAGCCATATTTCCGACTAAATCCTGAAAAGTTACCCATAATTCTGCTGTGGTTAAGGAGTCGATTAATTAGGGCATTACTGTACATACTGGATCTTAAGGCTCATAGGATTAGTATTTGCTGTCAATTATATAAGCTCAATGGTTATGAACCATATATAAAAATGTAAAAAAAATGTGGAGTTGATGACTTGCAAGTGTGTCTGTCATTTATAATGTTGAGGTGTACTGAACAGCACAGACAAATTAAAATGGAATGGCCATGCATGCTTGGAGAACATTCTTGTTGTTTAATGCTTGTATTATGTGGATGATTTTTCACTTGACAGCAGGTGATCTTGTATAGTTTGTTATTAACCTGCTGGTTAAAATGTAATTAAACATTTTACTTACTATAATTACAAGAGGATATGGAGTACCCACTGAGACGTGTATGTACCGAATCAGATGCACCTAGTGTAGTACTACAATGTGTAACTAGCAGTCCGCGCACACCCCATTCATGAATCTCATTCAAGGACGGTATATAATTATAGTGGTGGGAACTATCAGGATAATACATTCTATATACCATGTCAAAACATCCCACTTAAAAATATGGGCTAGACAGGGTTGGAACCCTGAAGATATTATTAAAGGGACATTAAGGCTGACGCAGTAGGTATATGTTAAGAATCAATGACACTGTGGCTTAACTTGGGAAGTAGTTTATTTTTTGCTGAGCATGATAGAATTATAAAGAAGAAGGAAAGCCAAGAAGTTAGAGTAACGGTTTTGTATTGTGTAGTTGAAATTATATTCATTTCACCAATAAATGTTGGCTGCGCACGATGTGTTGATGGATTCAAGTTTTAAATCAAATATGGCTGCTGGCAGCTATATTTTATAATGAATTTTAGAAATAATTGATGGCTCCAATCTAGATGTTACCCCGAAGAGCCATATGAAGTTGGGTGACGACTGGATGAGGGATGTGGCTTATAGGGTGTGCCAAATGATCAGGCAAAGATTAAAATCCAAGATGGCCACTGGCAGACATGTTTTTTAACGAATTTCGGAAAAAATTGATGGCTCACATCTAGAGGTCACCCCGAAGATCCATATGAAGTTTGGTGATGATTCGATGAGGGATACGGTCTCTAGGTGAGCCAAAGGAAATTGTTGATGGACGCATAGACTGATGCATGCATGATGCACGAATCGATGATGGATGCCAACCCATGTCAATAGCTCAAACTTTACAAAATAAAATTGAGATAAAAATGTTTGTAAAACCATCATCACTAGTCTAAGAAAAATAGATAGACTTTGTTCTTATCTTTATTATTGATAACTCTCCAAGGTAAATATTGTTAGCCAATGCCGTCTCCTATATATACGAGGCTCCCCATGGGAGACTTGCACATATAAGAGAATGCACTGGCACAGGTTTTTTGCAAAAATTCAGGAAGCTACAGTCATGGCAGGGTTAAGTATAAATTATTACTATCTTTGGGAGGGCAAGTACAGTAATGCCCTAATTAATCGACTCCTTAACCACAGCAGAATTATGGGTAACTTTTCAGGATTTAGTCGGAAATATGGCTTGTTGCCATTTATCGGAAAGCTCTCAGGGAGAGCTTTCCGATGAATGGCAACAAGCCATATTTCCGACTAAATCCTGAAAAGTTACCCATAATTCTGCTGTGGTTAAGGAGTCGATTAATTAGGGCATTACTGTACATACTGGATCTTAAGGCTCATAGGATTAGTATTTGCTGTCAATTATATAAGCTCAATGGTTATGAACCATATATAAAAATGTAAAAAAAATGTGGAGTTGATGACTTGCAAGTGTGTCTGTCATTTATAATGTTGAGGTGTACTGAACAGCACAGACAAATTAAAATGGAATGGCCATGCATGCTTGGAGAACATTCTTGTTGTTTAATGCTTGTATTATGTGGATGATTTTTCACTTGACAGCAGGTGATCTTGTATAGTTTGTTATTAACCTGCTGGTTAAAATGTAATTAAACATTTTACTTACTATAATTACAAGAGGATATGGAGTACCCACTGAGACGTGTATGTACCGAATCAGATGCACCTAGTGTAGTACTACAATGTGTAACTAGCAGTCCGCGCACACCCCATTCATGAATCTCATTCAAGGACGGTATATAATTATAGTGGTGGGAACTATCAGGATAATACATTCTATATACCATGTCAAAACATCCCACTTAAAAATATGGGCTAGACAGGGTTGGAACCCTGAAGATATTATTAAAGGGACATTAAGGCTGACGCAGTAGGTATATGTTAAGAATCAATGACACTGTGGCTTAACTTGGGAAGTAGTTTATTTTTTGCTGAGCATGATAGAATTATAAAGAAGAAGGAAAGCCAAGAAGTTAGAGTAACGGTTTTGTATTGTGTAGTTGAAATTATATTCATTTCACCAATAAATGTTGGCTGCGCACGATGTGTTGATGGATTCAAGTTTTAAATCAAATATGGCTGCTGGCAGCTATATTTTATAATGAATTTTAGAAATAATTGATGGCTCCAATCTAGATGTTACCCCGAAGAGCCATATGAAGTTGGGTGACGACTGGATGAGGGATGTGGCTTATAGGGTGTGCCAAATGATCAGGCAAAGATTAAAATCCAAGATGGCCACTGGCAGACATGTTTTTTAACGAATTTCGGAAAAAATTGATGGCTCACATCTAGAGGTCACCCCGAAGATCCATATGAAGTTTGGTGATGATTCGATGAGGGATACGGTCTCTAGGTGAGCCAAAGGAAATTGTTGATGGACGCATAGACTGATGCATGCATGATGCACGAATCGATGATGGATGCCAACCCATGTCAATAGCTCAAACTTTACAAAATAAAATTGAGATAAAAATGTTTGTAAAACCATCATCACTAGTCTAAGAAAAATAGATAGACTTTGTTCTTATCTTTATTATTGATAACTCTCCAAGGTAAATATTGTTAGCCAATGCCGTCTCCTATATATACGAGGCTCCCCATGGGAGACTTGCACATATAAGAGAATGCACTGGCACAGGTTTTTTGCAAAAATTCAGGAAGCTACAGTCATGGCAGGGTTAAGTATAAATTATTACTATCTTTGGGAGGGCAAGTACAGTAATGCCCTAATTAATCGACTCCTTAACCACAGCAGAATTATGGGTAACTTTTCAGGATTTAGTCGGAAATATGGCTTGTTGCCATTTATCGGAAAGCTCTCAGGGAGAGCTTTCCGATGAATGGCAACAAGCCATATTTCCGACTAAATCCTGAAAAGTTACCCATAATTCTGCTGTGGTTAAGGAGTCGATTAATTAGGGCATTACTGTACATACTGGATCTTAAGGCTCATAGGATTAGTATTTGCTGTCAATTATATAAGCTCAATGGTTATGAACCATATATAAAAATGTAAAAAAAATGTGGAGTTGATGACTTGCAAGTGTGTCTGTCATTTATAATGTTGAGGTGTACTGAACAGCACAGACAAATTAAAATGGAATGGCCATGCATGCTTGGAGAACATTCTTGTTGTTTAATGCTTGTATTATGTGGATGATTTTTCACTTGACAGCAGGTGATCTTGTATAGTTTGTTATTAACCTGCTGGTTAAAATGTAATTAAACATTTTACTTACTATAATTACAAGAGGATATGGAGTACCCACTGAGACGTGTATGTACCGAATCAGATGCACCTAGTGTAGTACTACAATGTGTAACTAGCAGTCCGCGCACACCCCATTCATGAATCTCATTCAAGGACGGTATATAATTATAGTGGTGGGAACTATCAGGATAATACATTCTATATACCATGTCAAAACATCCCACTTAAAAATATGGGCTAGACAGGGTTGGAACCCTGAAGATATTATTAAAGGGACATTAAGGCTGACGCAGTAGGTATATGTTAAGAATCAATGACACTGTGGCTTAACTTGGGAAGTAGTTTATTTTTTGCTGAGCATGATAGAATTATAAAGAAGAAGGAAAGCCAAGAAGTTAGAGTAACGGTTTTGTATTGTGTAGTTGAAATTATATTCATTTCACCAATAAATGTTGGCTGCGCACGATGTGTTGATGGATTCAAGTTTTAAATCAAATATGGCTGCTGGCAGCTATATTTTATAATGAATTTTAGAAATAATTGATGGCTCCAATCTAGATGTTACCCCGAAGAGCCATATGAAGTTGGGTGACGACTGGATGAGGGATGTGGCTTATAGGGTGTGCCAAATGATCAGGCAAAGATTAAAATCCAAGATGGCCACTGGCAGACATGTTTTTTAACGAATTTCGGAAAAAATTGATGGCTCACATCTAGAGGTCACCCCGAAGATCCATATGAAGTTTGGTGATGATTCGATGAGGGATACGGTCTCTAGGTGAGCCAAAGGAAATTGTTGATGGACGCATAGACTGATGCATGCATGATGCACGAATCGATGATGGATGCCAACCCATGTCAATAGCTCAAACTTTACAAAATAAAATTGAGATAAAAATGTTTGTAAAACCATCATCACTAGTCTAAGAAAAATAGATAGACTTTGTTCTTATCTTTATTATTGATAACTCTCCAGTGACGAGAATTTGAATGTTGAAACCATTATTATGTAAACATTACTGTTTATTGATTATGTTAACGCTGTCGTGTTTATAGGATTTTCTCCAATTGAAGCATTATAGTGTTGTTGTAACATTTTCACGAATGAAACACACTGGAATTGGAAACATATTCACAACAAATCATAAATCATTGTCTTTGCTAAAACTTGTTCCACAAATGGAGAAATACAAACAGAGTGACATGAATACAGAAATAGATTGGAAATGTCCAGTATTGGGGACTTCGTACTTCGATCAACTCCAGCCGCCCTTGAGATATTCAAATATAAAGTAGTCCGTTGGCAATATGGTTATTGTGTATGGACGAGACAGATATCAGTAGGCAGATTCAATGAGGGTGACTATTGGGGAGAAATGTTCAGAAAATAAGTTCAACAAACGACCCTAGATTCAGAGCTATTCCAGGTTGCAAGGTCTCAACTTGCAGACTGGGATATGTTCAGATGTACAGCAGCCCAACAATAATCATTATAACTCATCTAGACTACGTCAAGGTCAACTTATAAACTAATATGTTGAACATACCTATCTCTTTGAAATGTATGATGAGAGATACTACAGACACTATATAATGTACTGCCCAAGGATACATCGGCTGCTATAATCAGACTGGAAAAGTATACTCAGAGACTTAGGGCCCGGAGATAAAACCTTGGTAGGTAATTGAGTGTATAGAGTGTGTGGTTAGGATTAGGGGTACCAGTGGTTGCCGACTCAGACCTTTCTTCTGACCCAATTATGGGTCTGATCCAATTATGGGTCATTCTAAACTGAGACATGACACGCTTCAATAGTTTGTTAGAGCTACCATATTTAGGGTGAGAGCTACCATATTTAGGGTGATTCTTTAAAGTAGACACCATTTTGCTATAGTTTATATATAGAGGATCTACGAGTCCCCAGTTTAACCCTTTGAGTGCCAGGGGCCGATCTCATCGGCCCTAATTTACGGTCTGTAAAATCGGCCCTAAAAAAATTTAAATTTTTTTTTTAAAAGATTTTTAAAGATTTTTTTGTGTTGAATTTGATTTGGGTATGATTAAGCATGCTATAGCGAATTTAAAAACAAACTGGATAAAACCTTAGGAGCATGTTATAACTCAAAACTATCACCAAGTATTCATAGTAATAATTTTGATGCCCATGAAAAACGTGAGATTCCCTGGCACTAAACCTACAAAATAAAGAAAAAAATAATAAAATTGTAAAAAAAATTGTTAAACATAATAACAAATGATGAAAAATTGTTAGGCCAATGCATTCTCTTATATATGCGAGGCGACCTATGGTCGACTCGCATATATAAGAGAATGCATTGGCACAGGGTATATGGGTTGATACAAAAATCGGACCTGGCATGCACTCAAAGGGTTAAAGCATAATTTACAAAACGAGTCCAGTAAATTAGGCCTGGACTGAGCCTTTGTAAATTCCACTATAAATTGGACATGAGTTGTAGATTCTATTTATTACATGATCAAAAACCTTGATAAAATATACTTAAATCAATAAATGGGACGTCAAAATAACATCGGCTTCAATAAGGCCTGTGATGATGTTTCACGTAACTACATGTATGCATTGTTTGCCTGTGTAAAGAAATAGTCTTTGAATTATTTTAATAGCGTATATTTAATGAAATAACTTTTCAAACTATTCATTCACTAGAGTTTGTTGGAAAAATATTGGAAGCCATAGTATATTGAGACATAAGCATACGGAATGTAAACAGACGACAAACCAGAAGTCAAAGGTCACGTAATGGTAACGTAAATGACATCATATGTCACATGACTTTAAAGAAGGCACAATTGTGCTTATTTGTAATTTTCTCCAACTAATAATGTAAACGATAATAACAATTTCAAACAATGTGTGTGCCTTTAATCCATGTATTTCTGACAAAAAATTTGGAGGGGTGTCATACAATACCAAAGACAGTATTCCACAATTTTTGACATACATCGGGATTCTGAAGACTTTAGTAGGATGCACTCCTCAATACCTCTGAACACTGATTTCAATTTCGCACATTGCTTTATTTGATTGATATGGGCCCGAGATTATTCTCATTCAGCCACTAGTTAGTTTTATATTGGATACAGTAATGCCCTAAGTAATCGACTCCTTAAACACAGCAGAATTATGGGTAACTTTTCAGGATTTAGTCGGAAATATGGCTTGTTGCCATTAATCGGAAAGCTCTCCCCGAGAGCTTTCCGATGAATGGCAACAAGCCATATTTCCGACTAAATCCTGAAAAGTTACCCATAATTCTGCTGTGTTTAAGGAGTCGATTACTTAGGGCATTACTATAGTTAGGGTTAGTCTCACTGGGAAATCACTCCACTACACATAGCGATCACTGATCCCACACCAAAGTTCTACAATACATCATCCATTTCCAAACATATGGAACATGTTGGAGACTATAAACCAGGATGACAGATTGTGGCCATAATCATTATAGCATGCTGCACTTGATGTATTTTCAACACATTTTATATCCCCTCCTGATAATTTATCCTCTGAAATGACCAGATGTCCCCACCAATAAAAAACATATCCTACGTTTCAGTAACATTAAAATATCGTTCCATACCCAAGGCGATCGAGTATAAGCACAGTGTTGTTCAGGGTCTATGCATCAAATGCTGAATCTAACGGAATAAGCAGTCAGAAGTTTTGATCGCTCAAACTGAACATTACTTATTGAACTATATCTTGGCACATCCCGCCAGACCATCATCACACACTTAAGAAATGAATGTAGTTTGAGTGAGTTTTAATGAAGGGTATAGCGATGTGGTCTTTGGGCACATTCTGTGAGCAGTTCACACTAAATGTGTGTCAATGGCCACAGCAACATTCCCATCAAACTACATTTATATATATTTCATTAATATAAATAGCTTGTTCCTTTTACTATCAACTCAACTGAATTTTTTTTGTCTGCAGTTTTGATACTATACCAGACTGTGCAGTAAGTTAGCCCAAAATTCTACCTGTCAATTATTGAATGATTAGTCGATGTTCGCACAGTTAAGTATATGCCCAGTTATTCTTTCTACTGCCTTTTGTCATCTAGGTCATTATTGGAATACAAAATGCATGACCCAATTGGTAGTTGACCAATCACTGAACAGGATTTAGTGTAACACACATGGGCTATGTAAATATGTAAATATTGTCACTTATACAGGGCTGAAACATTTTGAACATGATGAAATTCAGTGACTTTTTAAGAACCCCACAATCAGTTTCAAAGACCTCGTTTGACAAATATTAGAACATAGATTAAACAAAATTCATACATCTTCAATTTTTTTGACATCATTGCATTTCATCATGTAGATGGCAGGAATTGGTATCGTATGCAACAATGTAAGATTAACAGGACAAATATCAACTGTAGGAAGCAAAATTGTACAAAGTATGTTGTTCGGCATCTGACCCTTCTATGCACCAAGAGATGCATAGAAAATGACGTTGATTGCAAGAACCGGTGGCCTAATGTTAGTTGATTGTCTTAGTTAATAATTAAATGAGTGATGTTTGCAACTTTAACCTAAGACAGACATAAAAGTGCACATTGTGTGCTATATGGTCCATAGTACCTATGGACATACTTCAGCACATTAGCAGTAGGCTAGTTCATAACTGTAACTCAGATATTGGTGCATCGGAATAACTGTATCTCAAAGTTTCAAACAGTGAATGATGTTCCACGATTGTGAACGATAATAGCCTTTCAACTGAGTCAGTGGTTCTTATTTGATGGTTCTTGTGATATTCCAGTTAATGAAACAGTGCTCACAGCTCAGAATTTTATACGTCGTCAAAACGTCCTTCACATACAAAGAAATGGATGTTATTGCTACCCTTAAATGGACACTAATTAGACCAATAATTGAGTATGGGAACGCAGTGAGTAATCTTAACCAAATGAATCTTAACCAGAGAGTGTCCAAAGTTCTGGGATCTACCATATGAAACCAGACTGTGTAAAGCGAATTTGATGTCCCATAAGCATCGGCGCTACAGAGGAGATATGATCGATGTCTACAAGATAGTAAATGGACTGTATAACCTAAACAGAGATCAATTCTTTAAATGTGCCCTCTATAGTGCAAGGCATGGCCATCCAGCTAAATTCCAAAAACGAAGGGTTTCTAAGGACATCCAGAAGTTCTTCTTCACACAGAGTGTCATATCATTGTGAAATGCTTTGCCTGGGCATGTGGTTGAAGTGAACACCTTAAAAGAGTTGGAAGAACCCTATAAGGGGTTGTCTGGTTTGAAATGTTCAAGGGGGAGGGGATGGTTCAAAAAGTTTTTCATGAATCTTGGATTTAGATCTTGTTCAAGTGGGGGGGGGGGGGGGGGGGGGGGGTCAGTGCAGCTAAATATTCCAAGGTGGGCACCCCCCCCCCCCCCAAACAAAGGCCCCCAAGCCACAGCCTGCTGGAATCTTTAATGCTGTTAACCAATTTGTTCAGTTCTAAAATACATTGGAATAGTATATTATTCATTTCAATGCATGTTCATGAATGATAATAGAAGCAGATGGTAGGCTGATACACAGATTCCCATTCATTCAAAAGGTTGTTAAGATAAACAGATTTAGGTTTTCAACGAACTTATTATTTGACCATCCCTAAATTTGCATGAATAGAAAACAAGAAGCGACTCATCAGCAAGTGCCTATATGTTAAACTGTTATGTGAACAAACCTACAAATGTATGCATGACAATCAAGTAAATAACATTCAGCAAAAATCGATCTGTTGAACCTCTATCTGAACATCCCTATAAATGAATGAGTAGGATTGAAGTAACTACCGAAAACCAGGTATACAGTTATGAAAGGGTTAATTAGAAATGATTCGATCTACTGTGCCTTGTTCTATACTAAATGGATTCTCCCGCACAGTTATTTAAGGAATAAACTTTGTTTCCTATCGTAATTACACTTATGAACAGTTTGTGATTACAAATGATGCCTTTAAACTGTATTAGGAAACCAATATTATTGCTTATAATTACATATCAGTGAAAAATATTTACCTGAAAAAGCATTATAAATTGAAAATATCGTTCAATATTGTGCTGCATGACATAATTATTACACTCAACATTTGCTTTTGGCCTGTAATTATTTAATATAAATTCGTTATCCATTTAGTAACCAATGGCAAAGTAATAAAGTAAATGAAATGGATCAGCCAAGAGGGTGAGTCTAAATTTAGATAAAAGTATATATTGAAATGGTCTATTGTTCATTTGGAAGGATAAAGCGACAGATAAAACAAGTGCAGAAGAATTCCTATTCATTGGTCGGGAAATGTTCATGTAATAAGTTCAACAAACAACCTATGATTAATTGTTGAACTAATTATCTAGACATTTCCAAAGGTAACTACTCGTCAATGAGTATTTAGTAAAGTAAGGGTTAAACTGTAATAGTAGACACAAAAATTCAAAGCTTTCCATCCTGAACAGTCACTGGACATCAAACTGGTGCCAAATCGCTCACACATTCTTACCGACCACAGCCACTGGATCAGTATAATAGTTACAGAGTTTAGAAAACAGTTAGTGTAATGTGACAATAAGACTAATCATTTACACCCACACAAACAAATAAATCCCAAGGATACTCTTAAGTCTTGCATTTCATGAGAATTTTTGACATATTTAGATCATTCAGAAGAAAAAAAACAATCATTATCCAACTCTACCCTTTTAAAAAAATTATGTTTGATTATTTTCTAATAAAATCATCAACACTTCTGACAGACATGGATTCCTATTTTTTAAATATGCAAAATACCAATTTTGATATAGAGCTGGTTACTCAATCAATTTAAGTGCCACTCCAAAACTAAAGACATAAAAGTATTCAGTTTGGCTAAAAGATGCATATTAAAACAGCATATAATTTCAATGCTGAACTACTGTTCCTTAGGCTACTCGTTAAACATGGCGACATTGCATAACAATCATAAAGATTACATTCCTAGTCAACTGGGATTGATTCAATTGAAAAAATATTAATAGTAATGTGCTCTCAGTAGGAAGTTTTGTACAACATTCTCTACAGAGTATGTCTTTTCATTGGAAATTGGTTATCAATAAACTTGGAAAACATGTAGAATAATTGCTATACTAATCGAATAAAACAGCCCCGAACGTATCAGATAAATGACCTAAACGAGTACAAGGAATTCCTTTAAGAGATGAGGTGGTTGTGAGATAACTATATAGTTATCCAGAATGTACTCCCATCTAAACTTCAAAAGTGAAGTAAATAAGACAATAAATATCGAAAATACTTTAAAAATAACAAAAACATGAAGCACTCACCTGCTTATTCAGGTAGATTTAACAAATCCAGGTAATCAACAGGTAGCCTTAACGAGAAATTAACCAACTGTTGGAAGAAGATGATAATCCACCTGTAGCACAAGTTCTGAAACAAAATTTGACAAACCGTCTGTAAATCAGTAGCAGAATCGTGATAAGTAGCCCAATCAGGAACCGACTCAGCCCAATATCAATAGTAATCAGCACTGTAATAGCTGTTCCACAAGGTTTCTGGTTTAATAGTGGTTTGGTAGTAGCAGAGGAGATGGATTCATTTAATAGATTGGCTTCAGTGTGGTGGCTGAGATCATTTAACTACTCCTCTCTGTGTGAAGCTGTAGTATATAGAGAGTGGAAGTAGTTATTGTACAGATGCTTAGGTTATGTGTCCTGCTGTGTGGTACTTATATCTATTCTTACAGCGATAATGTTAGCACATTCTGCTGTTCCACGCTTAATGTTAGCACATTGAGGTACCTGGTCTATTGTTGCCTGGTAATTGCGTCTATTACCCAACAGGCTTCTGAGACCATTCTACAATTAAGATAAAGCTTGAGGTTATCCTTTACACCTGTGTGTTAAAAGTAACTAGAATAAGTGAGGTAATCGTTGGATGGTGATAAAATCAAACAAATAATAGACGCAATGTATTTGTTGTATTCTGAAATTATTGTTGTTTCACATTAATTCTTATCACTGACATTAACCCCTTTGAACCCTTAACACCGATATTTCGGTGCAAAACTGCAAACAAACGGTGACTATATCCCATAACAACAATATTTCGGTGCCGCGACAACATGGGTCGATAGCAAATTTATATATAGTATAACCAGCGTCAGACCCACTGATTTATTACGCCACCTGTGGTGTTTCTAGCTTCTGTGAGTTTGATATTGTGTGGTGGACAGGGCGAATGTATTCTTGGAGATTTTGTGTACCTTACTCAATCGTACCGATAGAATCACGTAGATGCCGAAATTGTAAAGTTAACATCACTGGTGTATAATATGTTTATGAAAATATGATAAATCATATCGATAGAGTCAGGACAGGCTGAAATTGTAAACTTAAAGTCACTTGTTGTTGAAAATATAAATAATTTGATAGACTGAAAATAATATATAACCCATTGGGAGCCCCTAATGTATTCTTGAACATTTTGTTTTGTACCATTACACAATCGTACCGATAGAATCACGTAGATGCCGAAATTGTAAAGTTAACGCCACCGGTGTATAATATGTTTATGAAAATATGATAAATTGTATCGATAGAGTCAGGATAGGCTGAAATTGTAAACTTAAAGTCACTTGTTGTTGAAAATATAAATAATTTGATAGACTGAAAATAATGTGTAACCCATTGCGAAACCCCCCCCCCCCCCCCCCCTGGTGTAGTGAAGTGAATTGTGGGTAGTTTCATTGTGAATATTCTCCGCCATCTTTATTTTCTGGAATTATCACCCGAATCGGTCAAATTCTTTTGATAATTCTATCTAAATACATCTTAGCTACTATTCGGATCTGCTGTCCCGGTCTAAAAAGGGATAGTTTGACCAAAACGACTATTGACCAAAATTTGTTTACAAATTGAGCGCACTCGATGACCGGGTTGACCGGAATGACCCGTCCACGCTGCAAATTTATTATCGAAAACAAATTCAATTTCTTCCATCTAAAACATAATTACGCGCTGGACTGGTCATTTTAGGAATATATATGTATCCCACGCACATACACCAAGTTTCAGCTTAAAATTTTGAAAAATGACAGTTTTATTGACATAAATTGATTTTAATGGCAAATGCCATGTTAAATTTTATCATTGAAAACAATTCATTTCTTCCATCTAAAACATAATTACGTGCTGTACTCTGTAATTTTAGGAATATATAACTATCCCACGCACAAACACCAAGTCTCAGCTTAAAATTTTGAAAAATGACAGTTTTATTGACATAAATCGATTTTAATGGCAAATGCCATGTTAAATAAATTTTTGGGCCCTGCAAATATTTTCTGAGCTGTTCCATATTGGCACTAGAGTCCATATTTGACCGGTTACACCTGATAATTGTGCGACAGTACAGTCGCGTTACTTTATACATCAACATTGGTCATTATCACCCGACAATTTTATTTTGGTCTATCGTATCAACCCCTATTTTCTCCCGCATAGCCTGACTAAGTGTCAACATTGGTCTTTATCGCTCCACTAATTTGTATCGTTTCATCGGTATGAATTCCATATCCAATTATCCACATATAACCAACCCAACCTCTAATCCCGGTCCAATTTATTTATTTCTTTCATCGGTATAGTCACGTTACGTAATATTGTATCGCGTGATACTTGTACTTATATGTCTATGGTATTACTATAGTATACTGTATACGTATATCAATTGCTATTCCTTTCTATATAATCCTGGTGCCATCTATAGACATAGAGATAATTTCAGACCCCCCCCCCCCCCCCCCAATTTTATATCATTGCTGCTTTAGTACAGTCGCGATATATTACATGGCAACATCGCTCCACTAATTTATGTCAGTTCATCGGTACAAACCCCTTTTTCTCCGAGTCCATATAACCAACCCAACATCTTATAGAAGTCCCTAAATGACTATTATGGCACTATATAGAGATGACTAAAATTCTGACACCCCCTATTTTACAGCCTTGTTGCAATGTTCAGTAGAGTTGAGATGCATAATATGTCAACATTGGTCATTATCGCTCTATAAATTTATATCGGTTCAACCCTTAGTTCCTGTATCGCCCACCCCTCCCTGAATTTATTTTTTTCATTTGTATTATAGTCTTGTTACGTACACATTTTATCTCTTGTAACTTTTGCTTCAATGCGTCGAGTTCCGCTGCAGGGAATACAAAACTGACAACATTTTGAAATGTTAGCAGGCTTCAAACTCATCTTATCCAAGAAAAACTCTGGTTACATAAGAAATTTGTGTATATGGTGTACGCGCATTTGTTGAGTTAAAAACCAAAGGTCCCAAGTCAAGGTCCAAATCCCCAACACACTGTTGTGAGGTTTAACTCCATCTACAAACAGTAATGTCCAAAGTAATTGATCACTTAACCACAGCAAAATTATGGGTATTTTTTCATGATTTTAAATCCTGAAAAATTACCCATAATTATGCTGTGGTTAAGTGGTCAATTACTTTGGGCATTACTGTAACCAATATAAGGATTTGAGGTTTAATGATAACTCAATCCTCATACAGTAAGGCCGACATTAAAAAGAGGTTTGTTTGTCCACTCCCGACCGACTCATTTTTACACCCCCGACCGAAATATTTTTATTGCACTTCCCTAAAATTGTTTTTGTTTTTTTGTTTGTCAAAATCGGCTAACCCCAATCGGAACCCTCGGTATCCTCGGTACTTTCCGTCGATTCCTCGGAATATAAATCGGAATCCTCGGTACAACCCGTTTCCTCTTAGCGGCAATCCTTTGCCGTCCGGAACATATTACTCTGTACTTTGTCTACATCCGGTACCGGCTCATCGGAACTACTCCGTGTGCATAATCGAGTCGTTTACGTTACGGAATCGGCCGAAATGAGCCGAATGATCGCGGCTGTCAAGGTCGTCTGCGACCGCAGAAAAGGTTCCCAAAATAGACAATGCGTCTGAAATCGGAGACAACATAGCCGCTCTCGAATAAGAGAAAGTTTCTCAGAAACTTGTGACACTTTGTGTGTCGGTAATAAAAAGAACATTATGTTCTAAGACTAAACAACCCTAGTCCAACAAATAAGACTATTCGTGTTAAGATATATTTTAATATTTGGACATTTACGATTATCTTAACCCTGAAGGATTAAGACGTCCATAAACGTCCAAATATTAAAATTCCTCTTGATCCGAAAGTCTAATTTGTTGGACTAAAACAGCCCGTGCAAACTTGCGTTTTAGTTCAAAATATAATCATTATCATGGGACATTTATTGAACGAAGTGTCCAGCGATGCGGAATGTGCGCCTTCCAGTGTGGAAGTGGAATTGAGTTGAAGTTTCAGGGACCTAGATATCTTTACTCCTGAGTGTAAAGAAGCCATTCAGATTGCTTTGGACTTAGAAAAAACACTCAAATTTGTGAAATTTACACTGACATTACTAGAGAGTGCCTGAATGTGAAACAGCACAAAACAGGAAGGATCAGCGCACTAATGCTATCGATATGCTTTTGGGAACATCAAAAGAAAAGGTTCTGCCCAAGTTTCTTCCAAAGGAAAACACGAATCTTAATGATAAATATATTATTATTAAAATTAAACAATTAAAAATGATTAAAAACATTATTGAGTTAAATTGTGCTATTTATTACTCACAACCTTTCTTTGAGAATATGTCACAAATATGCAATGGGGTGTCCACTTTATATTCCTCCCCCACCCTGTCCCAACCAATCCCACCGCGACGCATACCCCGTTCTTGTTCAATTCCGGCTTGTATATAGCTTGAATTGAGAATATTTTGAAGGTTTCACGGCTGCAGCAGGCATGCTCCAACGCTGTTCACTGGAGACGACTCAGATGACACCACTCTTGATATAAGTTGTAAGACCATGTGTTCAATGAATAAAATCTGAGAGACATGCACTGTCAGGCCACCCCACACGCCTAAATGTAACTGCCCCTATCTTCTGACTAAAAATCCGGGATACATGCATCGATCCTGCCATCTGTGCCCCGACCCTTGATATACATGTCAATTGAACAACAATCTTGTGAAGCTCATGTTGAATTTGCGTTTTATTCTTCGCGAAAGTCTGGACATCTGCTGCCACTGTTGTGGGCCTAACTGCACAAGGGACCCTGACATATTAAAGAGATACAAGGTGGTGCTGCCAGTGTGCAAGAAATGTGCAGAAATTCACAAGGAGATCCCAAAGAGGAGTCCAAGATAAAGTCCTAATGACAAGTTTCAGCAACATAACTAGTCAAATAAAGCATGCCAAATCATGATATTTGTGATATGTTTTATTATATGGGAAAATTATAACATGGTATAAATATCAGGTCTAATAAAATAAAAATATATTTATTTACCTACCTACCTACCCACTTCCAAAATCTAGGGTCGGGAGTGGACAAACACACATATTTTTAATAGTGGCCTAATGTTCAAAGTAATTGACCACTTAAGCACAGCAGAATAATGGGTAATTTATCAGGATTTTAAATGCTGAAAAAATACCCATAATTCTGCTGTGGTTAAGTGGTCAATTACTTTGGGCATTACTGTAACCAATATAAGGATTTGAGGTTTAATGATAACTCAATCCTCATACAGTAATGTTCAAAGTAATTGACCACTTAACCAGAGCAGAATTATTTGTAATTTTTCAGGATTTTAAATCCTGAAAAATTACCAATAAGTCTGATCTGGTTAAGTGGTCAATTACTTTGGGCATTACTGTAACCAATATAAGGATGTGAGGTTTAATGAGAACTCCATCCACATAACTAATAAATATGTGTGAAAATTAAAACAAAACAAAATAAATTCCATGATGGCGTCCAATATGGACTGCCTAATTCTGCTCCAAAACATGTATATTGAATATATGGATGTTTATTGGGGGAAACCGATTATTTCAATGATATTTTCATTAACTGGGATCCAAAACCTGAATTACAGGAGCGTGCTTCGCGCGCGACTGTATCTTAAGCATATGTGCATATTTAATAAGCCAACAATTGGAATCCCAACAGAAGATTGGCGTGGGTCCCTTGTGCGATCTGTCCATCGAAAATTATTTAGACATCTCAAGACACGTAAGACCCAATAACTTAATATACAGAATAGATACATCTATTGCCTGAGTGACTAATATTTATATTTGTTACAATGAGGTCAAATAGTTGCGAAGCCAGCACCACAATTCTTTCCCTCCATAGTAAATCTTAAAACAACTTCTAAAGAATTATTAATTTATCTTATATTTGGTATGGAGCGTCCTTGGTTTACTGGAGTTCAGATTTGTTAACATCACGTCACCAAGTTAATTACTTGCGAAGCCACAGCCATAACTATTTCCCTCCTTAGTAATTCTCAAAACAACTTCTTAAGAACAATTGACCAGGTCAGTCGCGCAATTATTGGAAGAACCACGGTCAATCATTTTTTAAAAACCAAATGCTACATTTAAATTATTGCTTTATTTAACCAAAAAAAAAAATGAGAAAATTAACTTTTACTACTTGCTAAATTTTATCTTTTAATTATTTCATTTAAATTTTAGTATTTACAGCATACTAAGTCCAAGTCTTTATAATCTGTTGAGTGACCCCACAGTCGTTTACTTGCTTTGTTAGTAATAATTTGAAGGATTACTTGTTTAAACGCAATTGTTATCAAAATATTTTATGTATTTTTTATAATTTCTATTTATATGTAATACTATAATCTTGGTGGCGTTACCATTTCTGACTATGGTTTTCTTCTATTTAAATGGCACCCGGATATGTCAGCGTTGCCCATGGTGTGTATGGACTGGTTGACCGCCAGTATCGGGTACAAATATATGTGCACGCGCATAGCATCTATAAAGAACATACAACATTTTAAGCGAACTGTGGCACTATATTTACAACATATAGTGTCATGTCCCACATGTTTTAACAGACACAATTTAGACAAATAGTTTCAGTTTAAATACCCTCTTGTATATTATTTAGTATTCTGCAACATATGGGGAAGGGTCTATCGCATATAATGTTGATTTATTTGTGCATGTGCAGAGCAGCGAAATGAGAAATAAACGGTTTATAGAATACTTATGCATGACAACCCCATGAATATATATTTAAATGGCTCTATATACAGATCAGTTGTGGCCAGGGTGTGTATATGGAACGATAACCCGCTAGTATCGGGTAGGAATATATGCGCATAAGCATATCATAGGCTATTTTTCACAAAAAACATGCGTTTTTAAGGTAAAAATACCACTGAATGGTTAGTGGAATGGTGTCATTCGATCACTTATAGTATTTGCTTAGCAACCATTGCTATCCTTAAATAAGACATTTGGTTCACTCTTCTGGTCAGGAATATCTCAAATTTCACATCATGGTATTGCCTGCATCGAAAACGCAATCATTGACCTTGCATTACCACGCTATATGAGCTATAATTGCATTTTCCGGGTAGTTGCATAGCAACCGTTACCAAAGAGTTGCTGCATGACAAAGTCTCCCGATCTTATAATGATCAGTGATCCATGGGGGACAATCCTGTAAATTAAGATTCAGACATGTGTCGCAATTTAAACATAAGCAACATCATGCAACAAGACACTATCTAATTTAAGGGAAAATACTGTGGGGAGCCCCGGGTGTCGATCGCTGTGGGGCATCAGGGTTCAAAGGGTTAACATAAAACTAGAATGCACTCATTAGAGCTACCAATACTAGCACCCATCGCAATTAAGTTTTTCAGAAACTTGGGGGAAAATATGAGACATGAGGAATGCGGATTCAAACATCATATTTTTCAGAAAATATTTTACGATTCCACAACAAATTTTGAGATGCAGCTTTAAAAAATAAACTCAATTTATCTCATTTTCCCCCACTTATATCCCTTGCAGGATGTATACCTATGTACATGTATAACAAGTACACTGAACAGAGTATCCCCTGCAATGGTGGCTTGCCTCTGAGGTTTATACATTTTCTGATATGGCTTAATTCGAAAGATGCACTAGTCTGGCCTATGATGATTGAAAAAAGCCTGTAGGATGTATTCATTCATCCAAAGTTAATATTTAAAAGATCATTCACATCCCATCTAATATGACGGAGATACAGGGATTGGACATATTTTACACTCTAAGGACCATAACTTCGGAACATGAAATGTCAATGACACTGTATTGCAAAAAGCAAAATCCAAGATGGCTGCCAGTAGCCATGTTTTTCATCGTGAATAGCTGCAATTAAATATTTCCCATCTAGAGGTGATCCTGAACATGCCTGTGTTAAAACTTTAAACATAATTCCTCTAAAAAAAAATTGGGGCTGCAGGGTGTGCCAATGGATTTAAAAGAAAAATTAAAGATGGCTGTTGACGGCCATGTTTTAAAAAAAATTGGAAAAAATTTGACACTCCCATCTAGACGCCACCCAAGATCCACATGAAGTTTGGTGACAATCAGATGAGGGATGTGGTCTGAAGAATGTGCCCCAGTATTTTGTCATACCAAGAGTAAATCCATTTTCACATAGAGCATCAAAGTTGTTATGGATGGACAGTATGACTCTCGGATGGACGGCGCACATTTCTTTATCCCCTGCCAAACCTTGTTTGCTGGGGAAGAGGGGAGGTAATAAAAATGAAGCTGTTAATGGACGTATCTATATAGTCTGGCTGAGTAATACATGACTCAGCTGTCTGGAGATGGACCTCATATAGACAGGTGCAAGTAATGTACATCTGCATAAACCGGAGTCTATACCACAGTATTTTATACACCCGTTAATAAGCGCATCCCTGAGGATATAAGCCCAGTCTATGTTTTTGCTCCAAAAAAATATCATGGGGTGGTCCTCGAAGATAAGCCCACCCCATTTTTAGAACTTAGATCTATTTTTAGCTGTGTGGCGAGGTTTACTGGAACCACGGACGCTTTAAAGGAATTCTGTCAAACTTCTGATTGGCTTCATCGCGTAACCGTGGAATGTTCTGATTGGCTGACACTGATGTAATGCTTCTTGGAAGTAATTGGATTCCCTGCTATTTGCATAGAAGGAATACAGTAATGCCCTAAATAATCGACTCCTTAACCACAGCAGAATTATGGGTAATTTTTCAGGATTTAGTCGGAAATATGGCTTGTTGCCATATTTCCGACTAAATCCTGAAAAATTACCTATAATTCTTCTGTGGTTAAGGAGACGATTATTCAGGGCATTACTGTAGCTTGTTGAATATTCTGCATTTTAATTGTACTGCTCCTATATAAGCATATCTATTTATTTGGTGATCATATTTGTTACCAGTCAAACTTTATGATAAAAAATATCGTGGATCTCGGGGTCAGTCAGGACGAAGCCTGATTATAGCGTGTCTGTCATTTGCAGAATGAGGTCCCCATAGGGTGAATTTAGTGACGTTATCCTGCACAGTGGGCTAGCATCACAAATTCACCCTCTGGGGACCTCATTCTGCTTAGGCCTCAACTGCTATGGGAGACCTACATGTAGGATCAGATTGAAGTTCCCCAGTTGACGTTGGTGATGTTCACCCATTAGTCACCTCGATTATGCATTTTATCTTCTGCAAATTAGGGGCTTAAGCAGAATGAGGTTACCGGAGGGCGATTTTGGTGATATTAGCCCGATGTGCAGGATACCATCACCAAATTCGGGACTCTCGATTCATGCTTCAGACTGTTTGATAGGATCATGAATCTCGGGTGAGTCAGGACTCTCGATTCATACACCAGACTGTTTGATGGGATCGTGAATCTCGGGTGAGTCGGGACTCTCGATTCATACTCCAGACTGTTTGATAGGATCATGAATCTCGGGTGAGTCGGGACTCTCGAATCATACTCCAGACTGTTTGATGGGACATGAATCTCGGGTGAGTCAGGACTCTCGATTCATACTCCAGACTGTTTGATGGATCATGAATCTCGGGTGAGTCGGGACTCTCGATTCATACTCCAGACTGTTTGATGGGATCGTGAATCTCGGGTGAGTCGGGACTCTCGATTCATACACCAGACTGTTTGATGGATCATGAATCTCGGGTGAGTCGGGACTCTAGATTCATACTCCAGACTGTTTGATGGATCATGAATCTCGGGTGAGTCGGGACTCTCGATTCATATACCAGACTGTTTGATGGATCATGAATCTCGGGTGAGTCGGGACTCTCGATTCATACTCCAGACTGTTTGATGGGATCATGAATCTCGGGTGAGTCGGGACTCTCGATTCATACTCCAGACTGTTTGATGGATCATGAATCTCGGGTGAGTCGGGACTAGAGATGGGCGGTTAACCGTGGAATCAGTTCGGTTTCGGTTGTCGGGAAAAACCGGAAATGACAACCGTGGTAAGTTGGGAAAACCCGTAGTTTCGGTTGTCACAACTTCCTGTAATCATGGCAGAACACGACGAACAAACGAGTCCTGTGTGGAAATATTTTTCAAAGAAAGATAAGAAATCTAAGTGTGCCGCCTGTAATATATGCAGAAAGGAGTTCGCATGGTGAAATCGCGCGACGAATTAATTACGTTGCTTCCGTGTACACCTATTTTCGCCGTAGTAAACACGACACAAGTCAGTTTATTTCTCATGTTATTTTAATCATTAAGGCCGTACAAATACTCTGAAAGGTGAATTTGATAACGAGGATACGATATCAAAAGGTATCAATGATTGTTACTCGCATTCCCTATTAGTTTTTATCACTGTTTGGATGTTAAATCGTCAAATATATTTGTGCGCCGTTGATTAAAAATGTTATGCCGGAATCGGAGCCGGAATGAATTATACCGTTTGTCGGTAAACTGTTGAGAAATAGCACTCATTCAGGTGACTTGTATTGGATGCATGTATACTGTATAGTGTGTACAATATTATGTTCCCTAAATATGGTAATAGGCATATAGCCAGATAATGTGATTGAGAGATTCTAGTCATGTTTTGTTTTCATTTTGTTGTTTATTTCCAATTTTATTTTTCAAATCATAACTATACACATATATCTAGTCACACACATTAGTTTTATGCCAATATAAATGATCATTATATTATTTCACACTTATGATCATATGATGCTGAATTGCAGTCATACACAATACACAGACTCACTTGCATTCTAGCACTGCCACTCGACATGGACATTAACATATACATGTAATAGTAACAATATGATACATAATTTAATATTATAAAAGGACATGTACCTCACAAGTTATGGTGATACAATTGGTGTGTTTTCTTTGTAATATGATGAAGCATAATTAGATTTTGTTCACATTAGTAATTTTTATTAATAAAAACCGAAACCGAAACCGAGACTCAACTCTTTTTCCACAACCGAAACCGAAACCGAAACCGAGGCAAAATTTCACAACCGCCCATCTCTAGTCGGGACTCTCGATTCATACTCCAGACTGTTTGATGGATCATGAATCTCGGGTGAGTCGGGACTCTCGATTCATATACCAGACTGTTTGATAGGATCATGAATCTCGGGTGAGTCGGGACTCGATTCATACTCCAGACTGTTTGCTGGGATCGTGAATCTCGGGTGAGTCGGGACTCTCGATTCATACTCCAGACTGTTTAGTGGGATCATGAATCTTGGGTGAGTCGGGACTCTCGATTCATACACCAGACTGTTTGATGGGATCATGAATCTCGGGTGAGTCGGGACTCTCGATTCATACTCCAGAATGTTTGATAGGATCATGAATCTCGGGTGAGTCGGGACTCTCGAATCATACTCCAGACTGTTTGATGGGATCATGAATCTCGGGTGAGTCGGGACTCTCGAATCATAATCCAGACTGTTTGATGGGATCATGAATCTCGGGTGAGTCGGGACTCTCGAATCATACTCCAGACTGTTTGATAGGATCATGAATCTCGGGTGAGTCAGGACTCTCGAATCATACTCCAGACTGTTTGATGGGATAATGAATCTCGGGTGAGTCGGGACTCTCGAATCATACTCCAGACTGTTTGATAGGATCATGAATCTCGGGTGAGTCAGGACTCTCGAATCATACTCCAGACTGTTTGATGGGATAATGAATCTCGGGTGAGTCGGGACTCTCGAATCATACTCCAGACTGTTTGATAGGATCATGAATCTCGGGTGAGTCAGGACTCTCGAATCATACTCCAGACTGTTTGATGGGATCATGAATCTCGGGTGAGTCGGGACTCTCGAATCATACTCCAGACTGTTTGATAGGATCATGAATCTCGGGTGAGTCAGGACTCTCGAATCATACTCCAGACTGTTTGATGGGATAATGAATCTCGGGTGAGTCGGGACTCTCGATTCATACTCCAGACTGTTTGATAGGATCATGAATCTCGGGTGAGTCGGGACTCTCGAATCATACTCCAGACTGTTTGATGGGATCATGAATCTCGGGTGAGTCGGGACTCTCGATTCATATACCAGACTGTTTGATGGGATCATGAATCTCGGGTTAGTCAGGACTCTCGATTCATACTCCAGACTGTTTGATAGGATTGTGAATCTCGGGTGAGTCAGGACTTTCGAATCATACTCCAGACTGTTTGATGGGACATGAATCTCGGGTGAGTCAGGACTTTCGAATCATACTCCAGACTGTTTGATGGGATCGTGAATCTTTGATGAGTTGGGACTCGATTCATACTCCAGACTGTTTGATGGGATCGTGAGAAATAATGGAAGAATTAACATTTTAAAAGAGACCTTTTTGTGAAACAGGAAATATAATGAAACACAAATAGTAAAATATACAAGGGAATGGAACCATGATCAGATACATTGTGATACGTAAACCTCACCTCAGTCACTTGTCAATACAGACTCCCAAGTGCATTTAAAAACTCGTAGCTCGAATTGATCTAATTTAAAGTTCATTTATAGACCTTATCCACAGGCCCAGAAGAAAACCACATTTCCGTAAAATATGTAGAAAGCCATTGGCAAATGAAAATCTGATGGAATGATTCGCAGAAAGAAGGAGAGCTAAGAGCGGGAAACAAGTCTTGTTGTACGTGATATTGTCACACTTGTGCCAATGACAAACTATGAGGCAGTTTTTGGTTCGAACCCTGATAGGGGAAAAAAATCGCGACCAATTTACAAAGCTTGATCTGAGTTGAGGAACATTTCAGTGTACAGTAATGCCCTAAATAATCGACTCCTTAACCACAGCAGAATTAGGGGTATCTTTTCAGGATTTAGTCGGAAATATGGCTTGTTGCCATTCATCGGAAAGCTCTCACTGAGAGCTTTCCGATGAATGGCAACAAGCCAAATTTCCGACTAAATCCTGAAAAGATACCCATATTTCTGCCGTGGTTAAGGAGTCGATTATTTAGGGCATTATACTTTACCATTTCAATGTGATGATAATTGTTCATGCAAATTACAAAAGCAAGAACACCCCGTTTAATTAGTAGTTTGAAAGCAATATCTGCCTTTAAAAATTCTTTCATTCAGATAAAATCAAACAAGAATATACACTGTAGTATAACATGAAAGAGATACAGTGGAAAGGACAATAAAAAATTGGGACAATTTAATATTTAAGCTGGGATTAAGCAAATGGTATGAAGCCAGACAGGGAGATGATGGAGTGTGATTTGTGTTGATCTCTCCTGTCAAGGATATGGTTTAATGGGATATGGTGGGGATACCGGGATATCCATCCAGACAAGCTTCCAGTGTAATGCGGCTTTCCATGTTTAATATCTGCCCACATGTTTCAATATCCATGGAAATTCAACATAGGACAGCTTAGAATTTACATGAATGACTTAAACAGAATATACTCCAGTTCATCCCTACTTCTGCAGATACATGCGATCCATTAACATATCATGCCAGTAAATATGTTCTCTGCCAAATATTTGTCTACAAACGATTTACCAGTGGATTATGCAGCCATTCTCCACCCCCTCCCATAAGTAATCACCTCCATCATAAGTTTTGAAAGTGTATAAAGTTATTGGCAATATTGCAGAAAAATATTGGAAACTATACGATCGCGCAACTCAGTGCACAACCAAATTGCAAACGAAATAAAACGAAATATTATTTTCGATAATCCCTCTTTAATAGAATTCACAAAACGGCAATGTCCATATTCACCTATTATCGTTGAATATAACTATAATAGTTCAAACCAGGATATCCCTGACCTGTTAATTGGTTCGATTGTTCAGCTCTACCCATTGTAAACGCCTTCAGTATGGTATGAATGTTCAGCTCTACCCATTGTAAATGCCTTCAGTATGGTATGATTTATCAGCTCTACCCATTGCAAACACCTTCAGTATGGTATGATTTTTCAGCTCTACCCATTGTAAACGCCTTCAGTATGGTATGATTTTATAGCTCTACCCATTGTAAATGCCTTCAGTATGGTATGATTTATCAGCTCTACCCATTGTAAACACCTTCAGTATGGTATGATTTTTCAGCTCTACCCATTGCAAACGCCTTCAGTATGGTATGATAACCATTGTAAACGCCTTCAGTATGGTATGATTTTTTAGCTCTACCCATTGTAAATGCCTTCAGTATGGTATGATTTATCAGCTCTACCCATTGTAAACACCTTCAGTATGGTATGATTTTTCAGCTCTACCCATTGTAAACGCCTTCAGTATGGTATAACCATTGTAAACGCCTTCAGTATGGTATGATTTTTCAGCTCTACCCATTGTAAACGCCTTCAGTATGGTATGATTTTTTAGCTCTACCCATTGTAAACACCTTCAGTATGGTATGATTTTTCAGCTCTACCATTGTAAACACCTTCAGTATGGTATGATTTATCAGCTCTACCCATTGTAAACACCTTCAGTATGGTATGATTTATCAGCTCTACCCATTGTAAACGCCTTCAGTATGGTATAACCATTGTAAACGCCTTCAGTATGGTATGATTTTTTAGCTCTACCCATTGTAAACACCTTCAGTATGGTATGATTTATCAGCTCTACCCATTGTAAACACCTTCAGTATGGTATGATTTATCAGCTCTACCCATTGTAAATGCCTTCAGTATGGTATGATTTATCAGCTCTACCCATTGTAAACGCCTTCAGTATGGTATAACCATTGTAAACGCCTTCAGTATGGTATGATTTTTCAGCTCTACCCATTGTAAATGCCTTCAGTATGGTATGATTTTTCAGCTCTACCCATTGTAAACACCTTCAGTATGGTATGATTTATCAGCTCTACCCATTGTAAACACCTTCAGTATGGTATGATTTATCAGCTCTACCCATTGTAAACACCTTCAGTATGGTATGATTTATTAGCTCTACCCATTGTAAACACCTTCAGTATGGTATAACCATTGTAAACGCCTTCAGTATGGTATGTTTTTCAGCTCTACCCATTGTAAATGCCTTCAGTATGGTATGATTTTTCAGCTCTACCCATTGTAAATGCCTTCAGTATGGTATGATTTATCAGCTCTACCCATTGTAAACACCTTCGGTATGGTATGATTTATCAGCTCTACCCATTGTAAACGCCTTCAGTATGGTATGATTTATTAGATCTACCCATTGTAAACGCCTTCAGTATGGTATGATTTTTCAGCTCTACCCATTGTAAACACCTTCAGTATGGTATGATTTTTCAGCTCTACCCATTGTAAACACCTTCGGTGTGGTATGATTGTTCAGCTCTACCCATTGTAAACACCTTCAGTATGGTATGATTTTTCAGCTCTACCCATTGTAAATGCCTTTAGTATGGTGTGATATTTCAGCTCTACCCATTGTAAACGCCTTCAGTATGGTATGATTTTTCAGATCTACCCATTGTAAATACCTTCAGTACGGTATGTTTTTTCAGCTCTACCCATTGTAAATGCCTTCAGTATGGTATGATTTATCAGCTCTACCCATTGTAAACACCTTTATTATGGTATGATTTTTCAGCTCTACCTACCCATTGTAAACGCCTTCAGTATGGTATGTTTTTCAGCTCTACCCATTGTAAATGCCTTCAGTATGGTATGATTTATCAGCTCTACCCATTGTAAACGCCTTTATTATGGTATGATTTTTCAGCTCTACCCAATACCCATTGTAAACGCCTTCAGTATGGTATGATTTTTTAGCTCTACCTATTGTAAATACCTTCAGTATGGTATGATTTTTCAGCTCTGCACCCATTGTAAACGCCTTCAGTATGGTATGATTTATCAGCTCCACCCATTTGTAAACACCTTCAGTATGGTACGATTTTTCAGCACAGGTAGAATTATTAAAAGACACACGTATGGTATGTCACATGACAACTGTTGTTCTCTAAATGACTTAAAACTAATTGGATTACTTCCCTTAGACAATACATTGATTAATCTTCAGTTTCTCAATACTGAACAGACGATGTTCTTGTGACCAAATTTAACTATACAAAAAAGGCGGGTGCTAAAATCGGGGTGGGCGCAGATGAGAATCTAGGAATTTTGTTATTGTGGCCTTAATTGTTCCTTAATTGTTCCTTAACTTCACTGTAGATGAATGTCCAAACTCTAAATTGCACACTTTTCTCTTACTTTTGTGATATCGCAATAAACATTGAATTAATTACCCAGGAGGAATGCCGTAATTGTAAGCGAATCAAAGTAAAATCACTCACAAATTCACTTAATTCGTGAAATTTCAAGTTGAGACCTTCACCTACAGTGAAGTACATTATTAAGGAACAGATAATAACCAAGAAATATATTCCCTGCGTTATTTTTCGACTTTATAATGTTCCCTGTCAAAACTTCAAAAGTTCCAAGGTTTTGGACTGTTGGAATATGATCTCCACTGGCATTAGCCAGAGTAGAGATTCATGGCATGATCTAGTTATTTGGAAGAAGTGTTCTGTTCTCAGGGAGAAGTAACAGTGGTCGAAGATCAATTTACACCCAACATCACCCATCTATGATCCAATAAGAATGATACAACAAATGGGCCCATTTATAAACCACTAAAGTGAGTAAGAACACCATTATAATCAGTATAAGTATGTTTTAATATGCTCTTGGATTATATGTATACTGGGACAATAATACGGAGAAGTTAGACTGGGATAATAATAGGGAGAAGTGGAACATTTTAGGGAGAAGATGTCTTCCAAGTCACCCTCTAGGCTGGTGCCTGTCCCGAACAAGAGAACGAGAGAGAGATATAGACTCAAACAACGCATGAGGTATACAGAAGGTTCACGAGGCTATGTAATGATACCGATATTCTGTCTCATTCTGTCTGAATGTGGTCTCTCATAAGGTTACAGTCAAAAGGAAGATGAACCATGATATTATAAATTTAAATTTATAGATTTTTTTTTTAGAAGCACATTCACTCATTATTCACAAAAAATAAAGACAATATAATAAAGACAGACAGAAAATAAACAGAATCTCGGAGGTAGACAACTTTAGTTTCTAGAATAAGATAAGATAAATAGTATATCGAGCCAAAGTAATCCCGAACCAAAGTCATTCAAAGAAAGATTTTAGCTTCCGACCATCAAATCAAAAGTCCCTATACAAAACCAAATGACACAGGGAACACAAAAACTTCCCATACAATAGATATGGTACGTAATATCGATGATTTTCAGATGATCAATGGCTTAGAGATGGGCATCAATTCGGATAGTAAATCCAATGAATAAAATAGATTTGATCTTGCGTGTAAGTCAATGATCTGAACAACTCGATGTTGAAGCAATAAGAAGAAAAACATTAAAAACTCCTGTTGGTTTACTGTACCGATGATGCGATATTATGCATCTTAAATTGGGTCTACAGTCGAGTTATTTGCATGAATTTGTCGGAAATTCTTCCATCTTTTGTTGTTGATGTGTTTCGAAGTCTGGCCACAAAGATTGCTGTCTACTCATGTTAGTAATGAGCTTAAATCTTTCTCTTTTTTTTTCTCCATTTAAGTGTTATTGATAAAGGCTAGTTCATCTCGACAATAACTCATGAAACCAATAGGCTACCAGTTATGTTACATCAACAAGATAACTGCCAAGCATGGCACAATATGCCTGTTGTTTGCTTTTTAAATTATATTTGAGATTTGTTTTCAAATTGCACTTGAAAATATAGGGTTTGAAATAGACAAGTCCTGCCCTATTACATATTTGAATCCAAATTTCCACTCATTTCCAGTATTCAAGCAATAAATTCAAATTATTTTGCATTGAAAATGAACTCAGTGACATGCTTGTGATCGCGCACTGAGAATTCTGATCACTGCATGGTTAAGTGGGCAACCTACCCATTTTGTCTTCTGCGAAATCCCTTTGTAAATATTTTTAAATATTGGAAAGAAGTCGAGACTTCAAATATGCCATTAATTTGGACAGATTTTAACAGTAGATATGTTGATACATGTAGAGGTTTTGTACAAAATGTAGGTTTTGTATCGATAAATTCTCTGTCTGGAATCAACCGTGTTTTCCATCTGTCCAACTAGCCAGTGATGTGCATAAATATTTTGTTTATTGTCAGTGTTATGAGTTTTCGAATAGAATTCTGTATCAGATTTGTAAAATATGGCTTTTAATTGAGCGATTGGCATCAGAATTTTGGTTCAGGCATTTGTGAATTATGGCCGTTAGAAGTTTGAAATAGTAATCCCCATTGTGGAGCATTATATAAATGGCATTGCACTTGTTAAACTGGCGCTCATTTTTCATATTGATTTTTAAAAATTTATATTTTATACTCGGTGGATATTACGGGTTTATTCGAATCCCCATACTCGAACAGCATACCACCAAGACGTGATTTGCGAGTGAAGATTCTAACATCAAGAAGAGACCCAGCAAGGAACGAGTTCTCAAGTTATGATTCTTACTTCCTGGATTATATGGGGGAAGATGACGTCATGTTCCTATGCCAATCATCAGTGTTACAATCATCAAGATCCTGTTCTCAGTGTTCATACTTCCAAACCACGGTTCGTCAACAACCGAAGAACGTGGATACGAATAAACCCTACTCTGTCTTACTATATATATCCATAGTGGATAACCATTGTGCATATAATTCATCTGTATATGACCAGACACTACTATTGAAAGTGGCACCACCTTCATAACAAACAGGTGTGATACTATATGTACTTTTAAAGGTCCACTTAATTTTCGAATGCCCACATCACATTATACACAACATATTCCATATTATATATCATTTAGAAGATGAACCAAAAATATATAAATTTCACCAGAAAACAGCTGTGACCTACGGGTGTCCACAAAGTGATAAGAGATTCTCAGATTCACCCCTAAGATTTCCCCCATTATTTACCCCAGAATGCATCATAATTCACAACTAAGAGATAGAGTTATTCTCCTTCCATTGAGAATAATAAACTGGTAGTATAGACCGGATCGAAATTAAGCACAAAACACACTTCGGTACTTTGACAAAAACAACAAGGTCACAGTTTATTTGACTGGAAAAGTTGATTATACAATATTTTGGAACTTCGTTCTTTCAAATGGTATATACATGTAACATGGAATATGTGGTATATAATGTGATCTGGTGAATCGAAAATTAAGTGGGCATTTAAGAAGTCGATATAATCTCATTTGACCAAGCCAAATGCTATATGTATTGGATAGTTATCATTATTGTATAATTAGTTCCTGATATGCATGCCAAAATGGATTGGGACCAACGTAATGAGAATTAGCCAGCGGTCACTGCCTCTATTAGCTATATATATATATATAGGAGGCCACATTAAATCATAATTGTTTCGTCTCTAGAGCAATCAAGTTTATCAATATTATATCCAGTGAGAAACAAGCCTGAGTTTAGTGTGCCTGTCATTTGCAGACTGAGGACCCCAAAGGGTGAATTTAGTGACGCTATCCCACAAAGCAGGCTAGCATCACCAAATCACCATCTGGGGACCTCACTCTGCATGGTGTTATTTGCTATGGGAGACATAGACTCAGATTAAAGTTCCCAAATGGTGAATATTGTGATGTAAACCCATTGGGAACCTCGATTATGTAATGTGTCGTCTGCCAATTTGGGGATATAGTGAAACAAAACTAAAAAAGAAATAGAATCTATGTGAAGAAGTTTCTATTTAAATTTGATAATAAAGAAACTTTCCAGAGAAGATGAGGCCTAAGCAGAATGAGGTCCCCAGAGGGTAAATTTAGTGATGCAAGCCTGCTATGCGGGAGAGCATCACTAAATTCACCCTCTGGGGACCTCATTCTGTGAAAGACAGGCACACTAAACTAAGGCTTGATGAGAAATTGGAGCCATGATATACTCTGATCAATTGTTTACCCAGGCTCAGTAAATAAGAGTTACTAGGTCAATGCTACTAAACAACATCCAAATGTCATGTCAATTTAGACCACAGGTTGTGCGCTAGAACAAGGAGAACATGGACAAGTTTGAGGCCCACGTCACCACCTTCTATATATTGTGCACAGCAGAGGTGGCAAAATGCAAAAAAATATAATTACTTAACTAGGAACTACATGCAAAAGCAAAGACTATGGGCAAATTAGAAGCACTATATGGAATGATAATTCCAATATAGTCCATGAAAATAGTTAATTATTTCCACATAAATAGCATTTTATGACTTACCACATGTTTATGTATTTCTTTAAGGGAGCGTTTAAATTCTTATGAAAAGTCAGATGGGTTGATGTGTTAAGTGCTAATCTACTTATCAAGAGATTTGGTGAAGTTCATCCATGAAAGTGAAAATTGAGCTCTCAGAAGCGTAACTTCATTGATCTTATATGAACGAGATCCGAGAGGATTCAATTAGGGTTTAATATATTCCCGGATTTTGTGGAACCGGGAACGGGACTGAAAACGTCATCAGAACCGGGAACCGGGAATTTTCCCGGGTAAATTACAGACCAACAGGAATGACTGACAACTGAATATTTCGTGGTTTAAAGACACAGAAACACACGTAGGGCACATAACATATTCTTTATATTCTTATGTCAGACTTATTTTCAGGTACATACATCAAAATAAACAAATAAAAGCATACCATCTTCCAAAGTTCCTAACTTCCGAAGTTCCGACCACGTAATTTTGCGGCGTAAACACTCAACTAAAACATGTAACAAAGGTCCAATGTTTTATTCTCCAACTTCCTGTTACAGAATAGATAACTAAATTGATGACTATGCGATATTAATCACATTGAGTCAGTTAACTGTTTTTGCTGCCGAAGCACAACGATCGATCACTAAGACGTGAGCGAATTTTTTTCGCAAACTGGCCAGCCGCAGAAAAGGAACGTTCAGCTTCAACCGAGGTGGGTGTTCCACTCATTAATGCCTCGAATAAGAAATTCAGATTGGGCGTTCTTTCCTTGTTTGCTTCGAATAGTTTAAACTCTGCGTTTATTTTCGGTTCCGCGTCCTTGCCGGAATGACTATGAGTAGCCACCGATTTATCAATATATGCCTGGCATTCCTGTTCAAGGGTGGGAACACTTGTGACCACAGGTTCTTCAACGCTCGCAACCACAGGGTTTCCGTCAGAAGTTTGCCTCTCTGAATCATTATTTCCATCTAAGTCAACAGTGGGTTTCATCCTACCAAGTTCCGATTTCGCCAGGCGAGTACGTGCAGTTTTTTATGAAAGTTCGAAGAAAGTACTGCTGCCGGTCTCACATGAAGGGTCGTGTAAATAGCGTAACAACGATACCAAGTTCTTGTCTCTGCGTTTAGCCAGCCTATCTTTCAAGCGAATGAGAATTTGCGTGCTGATTTCAGTGTTCAAATTATCAAGCTGTTTGAATAAAAATTCCAACATGCCATCAGCAGAAATAAAGGTAATGTCCCGACGACAGAGGGCTTCGTTAGCAACAGTTATTGGTCGCAATGTATCCTGAATCATGCAAACTCATTTAAACTCGGAATCTGTGATGGTAGAACTGCATTTTATATCCACGAATGCCTTGGCCACTTTATAAAACGCGCAAATATCTGTTCTATGCTATTCCAACTTGTCTTAATGTCCAAAATCGGCTTCAACTCTTCGCCATGTTCCGCTTTGACGTATGTTTGCAAGATCTCGTCAGCCCGACCACGCTTGAACTTCTTGCAGTCCGTCCGAACATTCTTTACCAAATCATTGTAGCTGTCTATCAATTATGGTGGATCTTCATCTTCGGCAGTTATATCGGCTCCTTCCTGTAATTCATCGTCGTCCTCAGAATCTATGACATGATCCTCAGCTGACTCTACAGTTTCTACTTCGACATTCTCGTCAGTTTCGGTATCCTAATTCTGATCGCTAGTTTGGCCTTTGTACAGAATATCACTCACAGCGAGGTGAATGCCGTGACTGTAACAAACGATGGGAATTGTTGGCATTAGACGCCCAAATTTTAACATTACAGAGGCACCGTCATTGGTACTAATAGCACAGTCAGAATCTATAGAAATGTTGAACTCAACCAGATGTTCCCTGACCGACGTAACCATTGCTTCTGCTGTAAATTTCCCCAACACGCACTTTAATCCCGTGTTCCATACTTTCGCACCGAATCCATGAAGATTTAGATTCATATATCGCCTGTTTCTAACGCTCGTCCATTCGTCAAGTGTTAACGAAAACCTTTCACCTGCCGCAATTCTTTGTTTAAATTCAACGGCCATCTGTCCCCTTACTTCTTTTGCAAATCCCTGGATGAGAAGCATGGCGTCTGTTGGATTTCTGGGCAAATTGTGCCCATCTCGGCTGAGCGATGCACGGATGTATTCGCTATTCACTTTCCCATAAATAGAGAAACCGTCAACCGCAGATAGCTTCGCCAAAATCTTGCCAAGACTGTCCACTTTTTTCACAAGAAAGTCACCCACTGACAATTGTCTGGGGACTTTCTGAGGCGGCAACCTTTCAGTCTTCACTTCTGGTCCAGTGGGCCGCTTCACTATGGCAATGTCATGGACCGATTGCAAATGCTTTGACAGCCCCCCTGTGGAGCCTCTGGTAACACTCAGGAGCTTCATGCACTTTTTGCACCGTGCTTTGTCTGGATGCACTTTCTCAAAGTACTCCCATACCGGCGATAGATATTGCCTACTCGCCATTCGGTCAAATTCGGTGGTAAACTTGGTCTGTTATATAATCACAGCCGATTTGCAGGTAAGCACTGAGCACACAATAAATGATTCTGAATTTCTGAGAAATCTGACGTCATGCACTTCACAGTTAAAGACTAAAGAGTGAATACATGTCACCTTTGGGCTTTGGCACGTGAATTGCCTCACGTCAGTCACATTGTGGCATAAAACAACCATGTTCATCCCGTGACTCTGTGAGTCCCGTGACCAACGAGTCTGCGACTGGGACACCACGGATCACGAGTGAGTGACACGACTGTGCATGCAGCATGCGTCGATGCCAATCATGACTCTTTAAATTGTTGACCCTGCTTCCGTGAGGGCAGACATTAATATTCACGTTTTGTTCTATGAAAAGGAATTCCCGGTCCCGGGATTAAACCCTAGATTCAATGAGCTACTGTATTAGCTGTTCTGTGTAAATGAACGAGATCCGAGCAGATTGCACTGCGCTATTGTATTAGCTGTTCTGTGTAAATGAACGAGATCCGAGAGGATTCAATGAGCTACTGTATTAGCTGTTCTGTGTAAATGAACGAGATCTGAGTGGATTGCACTGCGCTATTGTACTAGCTGTTCTGTATCAGAGATACATTCAGGGTTACAGGCTTATTTTTCTGAAACTTCACTTTTTATTATGACTCATAGGATATTGTCTGAAAAGGCCCGTTTGAAATGAGATGTGCTGCATCAAAGATGCTAGTTTGATAAACATACAAATGGACAAGTCAATCAAGTACACCCCCACCCACTTTTCAAAGAAAAACAAATTGAAATTATAATTTATGTTATTATAAATGGTAGTCTGCGACCATTCTCTTATATATGCAAGTCTCCCATATGGTGCCTTTTATATATATGAGAATGCACTGGCTTACAAGGTCAAGGTAAATATTGTTAGGCCAATGTAGTCTATTATATATGCGAAGCTCCCTATGGGTGACTTGCATATTTAAGAGGATGTATTGGCACAGGGTTTTCAAAAAAATTCAGGAAGCTCCCGTTATGGAAGGGTTAATAGTTATGACACATCTTATACATGTAGGTGGTTCACACAATGTTTAGTTGCTGTATCAAAATAACCTGAAAATTACATTTCATGTCCAGTAGTGTGTGCTACATAGTGTTATATATTATTTAATGTTTTTAAAAAAATACAGATTTCAGCTTACCACCCCAAAAAACTTGAACTTTAATTCCCAGGCTCAATTATTCGCTTTTGTTTTCTAAATGTCCACAAAATCAGTTTACAGTAAAAATCATGGAAGTACACATGTTACAACATAGCATGTTGATTACTTTTTATCGTTTATGCATCATTTATTATCTAACGGCTCCACGAAGCCCAGAACGGCTCCTGATATTGGAAGCAGAGTAAAACTGCGATGACATAACTATGATGCCTGCGAATCTGGCCAATATACCGCACATCTCTCATGATCTCTACACGATGATATACTAGTGTTAAATGTCTTCAGAGATTAGCCAGATACTTTACTGCACTTACTAGAGTATTAACTGTGGAATTACAAGAAGCTATATTTCAATTATACTACAGACTATAAGGTCATTTGATATATGATTTTCAAGCAATTATATATGGAAAATTATAATGAGGGAGGGAGACTTTTCAAGTTTGTTATTTTTTCCATGAAATTTAAGGTTGTATAGATATTTTGTGGAATAAAATCAACAATCTGCTAAGCAATCTATAGAATCTATCTCAGAGTGAATTTTAGTCATTACTACTTCAAAATAAGCCTATCTATTTTTTATTATTGTGGGAAATTGAGTTTTTATAAGTATTGTAAAATATTCTGGGTGATGTCGCAAATTAAAGGTTTAGATGAGACTACGGATAATGAGGGAGGTGCCTAAGAACATGTATTTCTATTATTTTCCATAAATTTAGAATTTTTTTTTTTTCATGAAAAAGGTAATTATAGGAAGTTCACAATATATCAAAGAATTTGTTAGGTATTTTATCAAAATCGATCAAGGTACCACTAAACAGTCAGTTTTCATGCTTGAAACATGTTTAAATGTGTCTGGAAAAAGTCGACATTCCACAGCGATATTAATATCTAATACTCCCCTAACCAATATAAACTAACAAATGATTTAATATGTCTTCCCATGCACTGTCCCATGAAGAAAAATTCTAATATAACCCACTGTCTTAGTATACAACAGGTTTATTGAATGGAATACTTAAACATGATACATTTCTACAGAGGTCTCCTGGAGCCTCATTACTGTTCCAAGTTAGATATAAGATGGTCCCCGAGAACCCTGCAGTGAAAGACTAATAATCGTCTTCATGATCAAACACAATCTAAATTCCGAACACATCACTTGATAAGCATACCTGTCTTTTAATTAACCTGTGTGTCTGGGATAGAAATCAAAACGTAATGATACAGGATGTTCAATGGGAAAGTGATTAGTGTTAACAATCCACATGGCTGTTAAGTTAAATCAATTCCTTCTGCAGTCAATCAAGTCATGCTGAATACATACCACCTTTGATTGTGCTACAAATTATTAATTAATAATTAATTGCGATAATTATTTTTGATATCTGCAGTATGGTATGTGTCTGGAATGAAGGGTGGCCTCGATGAAGGTCAGCGTGCGTTTGAATAAGTTATTACTGGAGGATGTGTAGGTGACCAGGGTCATTATCAAAGACCACAGTGATGGCTACCTATAGGATTAATGTGAGTCCATAATTAATTCTTGCTTGTTATCTATCAGAGTATATTCTGACTGATGTACTAACAAGGGTTACCAGATGGTCAGAATAGAATAGATAAAAGATGGCCAGCAATCAATATGTAGCCAGCAGGACTCTTTCTCTTACTGTGGTACAGTTTGGAATATTACTATTGAAACAAGAGCACGCCGTCGGGGCGTGGCATAATACGCCCGTTTCTGGAGTAGAGTGGGGCAAGGTTTAATTCATTTGTTTGAAACCTTTGACTTAAGACGAAATAACAGAAATAAAACACAATAACAGAAATAAAACACAATAACTTCAAGTGTGGTATTTTTGACTGAAAATTTCACATACCAAATTTTTTTATCAATCAGAAACCAGGTCCTTTAAAACTTGAGTTATCTTGCGGAAACCGAAATTTAAAAAACATATATTTATTTTCGGCTATTTCAGACAAAAAAATCCTATAACTCTGTCAAAAATGGTCGGATCGGACTCAAATTCGAACTTGACCTGCAAAATCATGTAGACCGAACCCATATTTGAACTTGATCTGTATACCGATTTGGTTCAGTTCACTCGATTCAATCTAAAGTTATCATCTGGAAACCGCATATCAGTTAAAATCTAAGTCGAAAAAGGGGCATAACTCAGTCAAAATCATGCGGACGAAACCCATATTCAAACTTGATTTGTATTTTGGGGTGGTAAACTAATATACCAAATTTGGTTCAGTTCACTTGATTCAATCTAAAGTTATCATCCGGAAACCGCAAATCAGGTAAAATCTAAAGTCGAAAAAGGGACATAACTCAGTCAAAATCAAGCGGACGAAACCCATATTCCATCTTGATCTGTATATTGGTGTGGTAAACTAACATACCAAATTTGGTTCAGTTCACTCGATTCAATCTAAAGTTATCATCCGGAAACCAAAAGCGGACGGACAGATGGACAACCCATTTACATAATACGACCGTTTTTTTCAAATGGGCGTATAAAAAGTGATGAAAATAAATAGTATTGAAGTGAGAAATCTACATTCTTCATCACATAATTTCTTAAATGGTACTCAGTATTTCACCTTCTTTGTTAATTGGCATTCAGTATTCACATCCAACCACCCACCCCCAACCCCACACCCCACTTGTTTACACCTCCTATACTAAATACTCTTTGACGAGTAGTTCTCTTGGGAAATAATTATTATCTTAATATTTCCCACCAATTAATAGTAATCCTTCTGTACTTGTATTATCTTTCCGTGTGTCTGTCGTCTGCTCAAATTTCCTGGACACCCTTCTAGATGACTAATAGACCATTCCAATATATACATTTATAGCTGGTGGAAGAACCAATTTATAGCTCTCGCGTGGCGAAGCCGCGGAAGCGAAGCAACCTAGGGTATACGTATGCGGATATGAGATATACTAATCGACCTTTTCAGCCCAATCTAAAATTGGATTGAAATTACCTAAAATAGAATAATTTATTCATAACTCAAGGGTCAGCCGAGTCCAAGAAATTATTTTTGGCAACGGCCGTCATTTTTTATTGATTAATACACCTCGAAATGTGTAATTAGGCAAATTGCTCCAGGACAAAAATAAAAAACTTTGTTCCGGTAAATGTTAGCTATATTTCATCATACGTAGGAACACCATGATCCTAACTAAAGCCAAAGATATTTAAAAAAAATTACATGAAAAAGGTTTGTTTACATATTTTATAAAATTATTAAAAATATTTGCCCCGAAAGAGGATTCTAGGGACCTAAGTGGACGTGTAGATTTGATCATCCATTTTCTAACGGTATTTCCACCTAAAAGATTGAAGAAATATTCTCAAAGTTCAAGGCTGACAAACGGAAACTTTAAGTTCCGATTGAAAGATCGCAGAGTCATTTTAAGTTTGCTTCCTGGGAAACCAGTAAAGGCGTCATGACATCAAGAAGTACATCATGACGTCACAACCTACTTCGGCGCGCAAAATTCCAGACATGTCTGCGTCGATGGCCAGACAGCTGAGTCTCGTATTACACGGGCAGGCTAAACATCCACATTTACGTTATATGTATGTGATTATTTACATACATGTACATTGTATATATTATTTTCTTGTGTCCCGTTAGGGTTTATCATCAAATCCTTCTAAAGATAAAAATTCATCCGATAATCACATGAACAGTAACAAGCGGGCGCAAATTACGTTTACGTATGATCATATTAGTTTACAAGTGCACCGCTGGGCAGAGGTAACGCCCCCGACTGTACAATCAGAGAGGACTTTTCTTATTTTTGTGCAAATACTTATTAAATGGCACTTTGTAAAGTTATGTTATTCATGAGTATTTAGTACGAATGTTGTTCTATATTAGCTTCAAATTTGGTCTGGTGCCACAAAAATAGAAGGAAAACTGAATTTTCTAAACAAAAAAATGAATTTTTAAGTTGAAAAAGGGTCATAACTCTCACAATAATTATCCGATTGAACCGAAATTTTACCTTGACCTGTATTGCGATATTGGTGATACACAAAAAAACGGGTTTTGCAAATAAACAATCCAAAATCAAGTTAGCATCTGGAAAGCAAAAAAGTAGCAGAAAACCTGAATTTTCTAAGTCCAAAAAGGGGAAATCTTGTCCCCCAGGCTGGTCTATTAGCGTACCAAAGATCAACTGAATTGAGTTAGCAAAACCAAAGTTATGAGTTGAAACGTTCGTACGGACGGACGGAAGGACGGCTCGACGGACGGACGGACGGACGGAGGGCTCCACTATATACCCCCAAATCTCCATCGGAGATCGGGGGCATAATAAAGGGTTAACTGGTATTCAGGATTCAGAGGGAGGGGAGCAACACCCTCAGGAAGGTGTTTATGTCTTCTTTTTTTTTCTGAAGCAAATTATTAGCACTGAGACCTTCATGATCCGTCATCAAACAACATGGGGATAATCTTGCAGAATGGCATAGAGACTGATAACATTGTCAACAGGCAAAGTTCCTGGAGCGCCTTATGACAGTCAGACAGGGCCTACATCAATCAACAGCTGGATGGGAATATGGAGGGGGATACAATGAAAATGTGTGTACAAATCCACAAGAATCTATACTGTATATACGCCATCACATCACAAGGTCATGGGCTTATAAGGAAATCTATCATTTTGACTTGAGGTTGACCATCTGCAAATTATTTGGTTTTAAGCTTCAAGGCTCAAAATAAGTGGCCGGTCAATGACGGGCAAACAATGGCCTATGTCCGGGGCACTTTTGTATCTGTCGGACAGAATGTCCGACGCAAAATGATCTTCCATTTTCTATTAGTTGAAGTTTTTAATTTAATTCAATAAGTCATTAGACTAATTAAGTGTGAACATTATGCTCACAAAATGCATCAAACCGGAGTCAATGGGCAACAGACATCTAAAAACATGAATTAGCATCCCAAATTAAGGGACTACCTCCAAAATAGGGAACATTAAACAAGTATAAAACAAAGTCTTTTAAGCATACGGTCCATGGTTGAGCCCATACAAGTTATTGACTCAATTTGATATGTGAAGGGGTACGTGTTGATTCAAATTAAATGAGTTTGTACATATATGACAAGAGATTTCTGTAGTTAAATTTGAGTGACAGGTAGTCATTAAAAGGTGTAACACTTTTGTAAGAACTGTGGGCAGTTGGCAGGCCTGGCGGTTGGGAATATTGTTCACATACAGGGAACTAATGCTTTAACCCTTTGAGTGCCACGGGCCGATCTCATCGTCCCTAATTTACGTTCTGTAAAATCGGCCCTAAAAAACAATAATATTTTTTTTTAAATTTAGATTTTTTTTTTTTTGAATTTTTTTTTAGTATGCTTTAGCATGCTATAGGGCATGTTATAACTCAAAACTATCACCAAGTATTCATAGTAATAATCTTGGTTATGTGTAAATTGTAAAGAAATCGGAGACAGTAAGCCACATATCCTGTCATTGTGAAAATTTGACAGGCACCATTCTGAAATGACCAGCTCCATCCATTTGGTGACTGTCATTTTGACAGGCTGTAAAAAATAAATAATTTTGAGCATGGAGCTTCTTTCTGTTAAATTAACCCTTTCTATACTATATACTCATTGATGAGTAGTTCCCTTAGGAAATGTTCAGATAATATATTTATTGAACTTATTATCTGAACATTGGGATAAACTTGCACAACCCTTTCTAAACTAAATGGATTCTTCCACCCACGGGGAACTTGTAGCAAAAACATATTGAAATATATACCTCATATACATATACCACAGGGGGCCCGGGGGCCACTAATTCGGTACGGAATAGCGCCGAACGCCGTCAACGTTGATTTTCTGACTCACTGCACCGATTTTGGTCGGATAAACGGTATTGTCGCGTATATTGCTACTTCCAAAGTGATATAAACCCTCCTTACCATGTAAAGTGCTGTAGATTGCCGATATAAACCTGTTTTAAACGTTCAAGTGTTAGAAATCTTTCTAATCTAAGCATAAAATGGGACGATTCACCATTAATCGTGGCAACATAATGCCCTCTTTCTGATTGGTCAATATTCACGTGGCTTTGTTTACGAAAAGACGGTCCGAAAAAAAAAATATTGTGTATATCGACCAATGTGAAAGATTCACATTTGCTAATACCGTGTGCGTAACGTAACGTAACTATCACAAGTATAACATACTCTGATAACAACTTATCGCCAATATCATGCTTAAGACATTTTAAACATATCATTTTCGGCTTGTTTTATTTTATTTTTATGAAAAGGAATAACAAATAGGGTAATAAATATATATAACGACAAATAGAATCAAATTGGTAATTTTCTTGGTACAGGCAAGCAAGGTACGAAAATTGGTGAAATCTGAGTACAAACGTCGGAGTGTTCCCCTATCGTATTCCGATAATCACCAACCATGGAGTGCATGTTGATGATTTGATTTGAAGCAATTTTCTCACTTCAAAGTATGCAAAAGTTGTTTTTAGACATTCCCACTGCATTTGACAGTGTAAGGAGTAGTGCTGAAACAGATATCCGGATATCCGGTTGACAACCGGCTACCATCGGCAACCGGTTGAACAACGATCAACCGGTTAACCGCTATGTAATACACACATGCAATGCCACTGATAAAAACTAACGTATTCAGGTCCTTAATCGGCATAGACTGATAACAGTAGCTTTTAAACACGGGTACATTATCAATTTTGCTACAAACTGTATCGCTCAGAGGGGTATACATTCGAAATTATGCGTATTAAAAGTCAAAATCTGGTGCCAGATCAAAAGTCTTCCATGAATGGCAGATTACATAGTCTGGCATCAGCGGCTAAACATCAAAGATGCATGACGTCATCTTTGATGTTCTGATGTCCGGTAAAACATGTGCACTGACGCCACTGGGTCATCAGCAAAGATCAATACAATCGTTTTCACTGCAGTATATGGCTTGGTCATTTGACATCTACTCTCCGACTGACTACTTGTAGACAGTATCATGGATACCCAAGAAATGAGTAAATCAGATGTCTCGGCACATTTCAAAGAGAAATTGGCAGAATGCAAACTCTGAGAACCAACCCTATTTACATACGCTCGGTCTATACTTCTAACATTACTGAGTTTGAGTAATCTCAGTCGATGAAGTTCAAATGAACTCGAATCAAAGTGGTGTTCCCGTGCAGTCGGACTTATTTGCATCCTAATGACTAATTCTCAGCATTCTAACAGAAAACACTGTTTTCAGCAGGTTTTCAGCTGTTTTAAATTTTTTTATTTGTTATAACTTCATAAAGTTCACAAACTTCATAATTGTGTTTATCGGTCGTCAGTTATCCTATCCATCTCAAATCGCCAAAGAACACCCAGCAGTTAGAATACCTGAGTCACATGACTTAATAATCGGCCAGTCCCGTAATTGCTATAATGGCAATAAAAAACTGCCGATATTTGCATGTACGAACATATGTATATAGGTCGAACAATATTCTTCCCAAAACGAGAATTATAACAAGTCAGGTAGCAGTCGCAACTGCAGTACAAACAGGTCAAGCATGACATAATGACATGTGTATTTATAAACACTGCGAGTTTTGTGTTTGGTGATTTACATTCGTTTAATACAAGCTCTGTCTGTGTAAACATTATGCGAGTTTGCCATACAGTTAATAAATCAAATTATGCTGATATATTGGTACATATTATGGTGTAAATAATCAGTGTAAAGTCATAGGTTGAAAATAGCGGATAACCGGTTATGATCCGGTTACACGTCACGGTTAACCGGCTACAAAAATAGGTCAACCGTTTCAGCACTATTAAGGAGGTTTTTATTCACTTTTGAAAGAAGAAAAACAAGCGACAATGCCGTTTACGCGGCCATAATCAGTTCGGTGAGTGAGAAATGCAACGAATTTAGGGAATTGGAAACCGAACATTGTCTAACCTTGTCTTATATATTATATATTATGTAAATACTGTTTTCTACAAAGTGCCTGTGCTTCCACCCAGCTCTACAGGTATAAACTGGAGTGGGCCATTAATCATCTGGATGGGTGTCCAGGAAATATGAGCGGAGGACAGACACAGGAAAAGATAATACAAGTGCAGAAGGATTATATTAATTGGTGGGAAAACTTCAGATGCCACCAATAATTATGAATCCTTCAGCACTTGTATTATTGTTTCGTCTGGTTGACTTCTGCTCATATAGCATTAACATCCCTCCATATGAATAATAGACCATTCCAATGTATACAGTTGTAACAGAATGGGGGAATCCATTTAGTATAGAGAGGGTTAAATGAAATAAGCATTTAAATAAAGGCCTAGTTATAATGCCCTACTATAAAAGAATTTATCATCGAGTGATCACTCTTATGTATTCGGGCGTTCATAAGTGATATGAGTAGATACAGGACATAATTTTATGCATCGTTAATTATCATTTCGCTGAAAGTGAAATATTTCTCAGGTTGACTGACCCAAGATTGAACAGGAAAGCATACGAATGTCATTAAAGAGATGAAAAAATGTTAAATTTCAAAAAGAAATCAAGGTTAACAGCTTATATGAAGATGGGGACATTTTGAAAATACAGCCACTTTCATAACCAGTTTACGTCACATGGAAAGAAACAACAATTATGCCATTGTTTAGAGGTAGATACTGGTAGACATACCAACTCTGAACCCAGACGGCATCATTTTAAGCTTATGAATTTTTTTTGATGAAACAAGGTTGAGGACAAATAGTACTTCCTCCTTGAATGCCACAAGTATAAGGAAGATTGAAGCATGTAAATATGATCCAACATTTATGGTATGACTAAAAATTTATCAGTAACCCTTTGACTGCGACAAGCCGAAATATTGGCTCCCTGGAAGACAGTGGCAAGAATATATGTATCGGCTTTCAGGTATCACTATGTAACAACATTGTTGATTGGTTAGTTGCAACAGTGACCATTCAGCAACCTTGTAATTGATGATATGCATGGTAATAGTAACATCACTGTGTGTAATCTTTGTAACTATATATACAGTAATGCCCTAAATAATCAACTCCTTAACCACAGCAGAATTATGGGTAATTTTACAGGATTTAGTCGGAAATATGGCTTGTTGCCATTCATCAGAAAGCTCTCACTGAGAGCCATATTTCCGACTAAATCCTGAAAAATTACACATAACTCTGCTGTGGTTAAGGAGTCGATTATTTAGGGCATTACTGTAAATTGTGACATCATAGGTACTGCAGATAATCATCTATTGAGCATTGCGAATATGATTGTATGTCATCATAAAGATTCCAAGACCCATAAAAGACCCATGGGTACCAAATTATCGTAAATATTCGGAATAATAACAGATATAATCATGCCCAAGACAACAACATACACTAATATAGAAGTACTGTTATATATATGGAAATATATTCAGCAGCCAGGCACATGAGAAAATATTTAAATAAATAGCAGTAAAAGGGTTAATTATCAATTGACCGAAAGTGAAATATTTTTTACCCCAGATATAAGGAAACTAGAACAAAGCTTGTCAACATGGTCAAACACTTCTAGTATTAAGACTCAAAATTGATTATTAATCATCGATTTATTGAAAGTGAAATATTTATCACCCCAAGTATGAGGAAATTAGATCGAAGCTTGCAGACATTGTGAAACATTTCTGGTATGATTCAAAATTGATCATTTACTTATCGTTTGACTGAAAGGGATATATTTTTCAGGATTACTGGACTCAAGAATGAGCAAGAAAATCATACGAAAGGCAGAAAAGAAATGAATAAGAGTCACTTCAATATTCCTGATGTATGATCAGAATTCTCTTCCAGATTGAATGAATGGAATATTCTGAAATGTTGTCAAATATATTTGATTTTCTGACTGGTAATGATTTTCGATATTCAAAAAAAGTGAAAATGTGTACTCTAAATTACAGCACTCTATCATAGAAATTACTGCCAATTTATTCATCTCACTTACATATTTTTGAAGACATATTTCATAGTTAATTTTAAAAAACCTAATTATCATGTCAATTTGGTATGATTAACATTTATGTTTTTTTAACAAATGAAATTGTGAAGAAATCTAATACTTGCATTAAATTACATAAAAACAATGCACGTTGAATATTTTATGACATCAGAAATAAAATAATTGTCACGATTTCTGGTTGCTCATACATCACTTGATTTTTTCTGTTGAGTACTGCCAAACATATCGTCGTGTGAGAACTATAATGTCGTAACTCACATTTTCAACTTTCCGAGAAAATGAAGGTTGAAGTTTTCAGTGAACATTTCTCATAATGTTGACAAAGCATGACGTATTGTTGTATTTATCCCAATGAAAACTGGCATTAGCTGTCCATTGAACCACATATTGTTTCTGTTTAAAAAGTGTTTACTCCCTCGTTTTCTTTTAAAAAGCAATAACTTGTTTGGAGATACGACATTTTTGCGTACGCCAACGACGATTGGTTTCCGTGCTATAAGGAAGTTGTGATAATAAATACAGATTAAGCTAAATATGGTGGCAATCGCATGTGTCTATGAACTAAAAAGTGCCTATTCTACATTATGAATATTCAGTCATGTGCATCATCATACATAAATTTGTGGAACAACCACAAAATTTAAATCACCAAATGATCACGTGACTAACATGGAGATATGACCATATAGCACACATTTGATAATTGACAAACACGAAACAGAAGTCATGTGGACAACCTGAAGAAAATCGATTGGCTGAGGTTGGACATACGACCTTATAGCACGAATAATTGTGAAGATCGCTGGAGATACGACATTTGTGTCACTGGTTTGTGAGAATGTTTGCCATCCAATGCAAAAACAGTTTGGCCCATCGGATTGAATTTTTCTCACGATTCGAATGATATCAAAAACTCATTTCCCGCCAAAATGGAGTTACGACATTATAGTTCTCACGCGACGATATGTCACCCAGTTATAACAGAACATTCACATTATTGAGCACATTGGTGCACAGAAATCCTTTAAAATGGAATTCTATCTAACTGCACTATTTTAGAGAAGATCTCATCAGCCCTGACAATAAAGAATTAAAGGTACTCAATCCGATCAGACGGTCCCCATATCATCAAGTTACAACAACAACAAAAATTCTTCAAAACACCCTTTTGTTATCAGAATCGATTAATTACAACAAAACAATGCTAACCACTGTCAACTATGGTATAAAATTTCCCAAAATGTGATATTTATCAACATGTTGTTCAACGAAATATGGCCGCATTATCACTTTCGTATCACAAAAATTTGGCCGTATTACCACTTGATTTAAGAGTTATCCATCTTCATCCACAATTTTGTCCGAGACAATCGGTTTGACAACTCATTTCTTGGCCACAAATAATTAAACATTTCGAGAAATAACAAATTTCAAAAATCGATATTTGATCACTTGATCACTCTGAGTTCCTTGACTCAATCAAATATTTTTCACCCCGACGCCAAAGAAATAGTCATTTGGCAGCATTAATTCGGATTATGCATCTTTAAATTTGAAAAACAAAAGTAAATATAAAATAAGAACTTCTTCATCTTCCAGCTATATTTACCTCAGATAGAATCAATTCAATAAACAACTGGGACACAAATATATCAACAAGGAGTGTAGTGTGAAATTTAAATGCATCCCTGTATGTATTAATGTATTAAACCACAACACATGACTTCTGTTTTAAAAGATAAGTAATTTTGATGTAAGCACTGATCTGTGCCTTCCTAGTCACCTCACAGTTCACACCTTTACACACAACACATACAATATCTGTGGCTTTTAAATCATTGATCCTGAACCCAGCTATCATAACAAAGTGAACAACAGCCTGCAGGGTGTGAGAAACTTAATAAATTTGTCACAATTCACCACCTACAGACCAATCGTACTCAAGTTCTGAAGTAATATGGGAGGTATATCTATTTTTTTTATCTTAAATGAATCTTGTTCCTTTTGTCCCAAATATTTATGATTGTCATCTCTGCATGTTAAGCAGTCTACCTTAAGCTTAAATGCAAAGAATTTCTCTTGAAGTATGTATGCAATAAAGACTAGGGCTTCGAGATTCAATTTTATTTGCGAATGAGGTTGCCGATTCGATTCGATTCAATTTGATGATTCAATTATGAAAGTGTATATATATACATACATGATGTTGAATTTTTTTATAGTAGTTTCAATGATGCATTCTTCACATGGGTGTAGAGACGGAGTCGTAAAATATCAGTTTGAAGCCGTGAAATAAGCACACAATATAGGGGCCTGCAAAGCTTCAAGTATTCGATTCGAAATGGCCGCAAAGCTTCGATTCGATTTGATATCATTGTATTCAAAATTTTGAATACTGGGGTTTGGTTTTCAAATGAGATATGTGCGACAGATTATTTTGCGATAATAAATGCAGATGGCTACTAATCGCAGCACTTTCGGATCTTGCACAAATTTGAAGTCTAAAATACACATAGTGTATGTCGTACCACATCAGGGACACCTCTTGTCCTCAACTTAACACCACCATAATCAGCATTACGTGAACGCTACCCATTCCTTTAACACTTTGAGTGCCAGGTCCGATTTTTGTATCAACCCATATACCCTGTGCCAATGCATTCTCTTATATATGCGAGTCGACCATAGGTCGCCTCGCATATATAAGAGAATGCATTGGCCTAACAATTTTTCATTATTTGTTATTATTTTTTATTATTTTTTACAATTTTAATAATTTTTTCTTATATTCATTAACAGACTTATTTTGTAGGTTTAGTGCCAAAGAATCTCACGTTGTTCATGGGCATAAAACTTATTACTATGAATACTTGGTGATAGTTTTGAGTTATAACATGCCCCTAAGGTGTTATCCAGTTTGTTTTTAAATTCGCTATAGCATGCTTAAGCATACCCAAAAAAATTTGTGTACGACTACAACTTAAGAGTGATGTGAAACACTCCAGTAGGGTGATCAAATATAAATGCAGAATAATCTTGTTCAAACTGGTAAGTTTTACAAATAGTATATCCAAATTGACAACACACACGCCGCCATTCATATATATTAATTAAATGCAGTGACTCTCGATGGCAAAATCGTTTTCATTAGTTTATCGCCGATAGATGCATCCCGATTTGAGTAGTAAATATTTACAATTGAGCGTAGTTCAACGATGTTTTCTATGGAGTATGTGGTATGGTCAGATTTTGGGCAATGTTGGTAGAATGTTACATTCCTCCAGTTGGCATAGTGCCTGGATACTAACTAATCAGTTTCACGCACTAGAACAAGTACATAATATGTCTTTAAGTGTTTGGAATGTAAGTCTATGGTACATATTTGCCTAAAATCTCAGGCTTGTAAAATCACGTGTCTTCATGTCTTGCTGGTGATTGTCATTATTGATTGATTATATCAGGGGGGGGGGGTCGGTCAAAAGTAAAAACATATCACGCTGAAAATGGCCTTAGTTACCCTTGGACTACACACAAAAACAAAAAGAATGGGAGAAAAAAAATTTGGAATTTATTTTTGCAAATTTTTTTCCATTTTTAGGTGCCACACCCACTAAAATGAAAACAGAAATAATGAGTTTCAAAGGAAATAAAACCAATAACTTATACCTATTATGTTCTTAAGTGGCCACTGAAGACATAGCAAAACTCAAATTTCTTGTATTGGTGAAAAAAATGACAAAAAGTGGATTTTTAAAAAACGGTCCAGCCGCGGGGGACCCACACCCCCCCCCCTAGGCCCTATATGTTGCAATTTTTTTCCGACCCCCCCCCCCCTGATTATATCGCTAATTTGGGAATAAAATCAGTTAGACAAATGTCAAGTTCCTCAGAATTGAACTTTATATACGAGCAATAAGTAAATATGGTTTTGTATTTACAAGTTCCTCGTTTCTTTTGCAGGAAATTATGATGTAAATATTGATGATTCCAACATTTGGATTTCAGTGATTCGAGATTTTGATTCGATGCGAAAATTTTCAAATATTCAGTACGAGATTTGATTCGAACCAAAATCTAAGATTCACAGGCCCCAAACACAATTTGTCTTTAAAATCAAGACTTAATTCAAGACTCCGTGTGGTAACTGATGCACCCTCCAGGCCCTGAGTATACATTTTTGGTTTCAAGGTGATTCCAGGCTTTCAAAGACAACAGGGAAAATACAATTGGACAATGTTTCTCGCCAGTCTATTAATGTGTTGAGGTCAGTTGTTCAAGCCAGGAATCTAAACCTCACTATTAATACTAGTACAGTAATGCCCTAAATAATCAACTCCTTAACCACAGCAGAATTATGGGTAACTTTTCAGGATTTAGTCATTAATATGGCTTGTTGTCATTCATCGGAAAGCTCTCAAGCCATATTTCCAACTAAATCCTGAAAAGTTACCCATAATTCTGCTGTGGTTAAGGAGTCAATTATTTAGGGCATTACTGTATGTGAATTATAGGATTATTCACAAAATAGAACTAGAGGATTTGTTTGATGAAATTTGTGTGCAATCTTTGCCCCAATTTATGCAAAACATGCCTGGGGGAGATATTTAAATGTATAAAACAGTGGTGGCATCTGGAACTAAGTGATGTGAAAACCACTGCTCTGTTCAGAGAACATTGTGCACCTGCTGGGACAACATTCCCCAGACAGAAGAAACACACCTTGAACAGCATAACAAATCAATGGAATAGCACCACTCAGAAAAAAATCGTCAGCAATTTAAAATGGAACATTTATCTCGGATGTAAAGACTATTGACTTTTAAATTAACTTTAAATATGACTTTAAATGTCCCTGTGAGATGTTTATTAAAGAGAAATGTGCTGACATTAATAAAATGGAGTGAACCAAATGTGTACACACAGCAAGTATGCCCATCCATTAATAAACCACTATTAATAGGCGACAATCTACAACACCTTATTATATCTAGATCCATCAATTTTTGCAAAAAGTATTTTGTTCTTAATTAACACTTTCTATACTAAATACTCATTGATGAGTAGTTCCCTTAGGCATTTTATTTTTTACTAGCAGGGTTACCCGGCGTTGCCCAGGTTAATGTATGCTGCGGATATTTGTTGGGAATAGAGAATGCTCTTGCTTAAAGTGTTATACGTTTTCTCATAAATTGTATATTCATATAGCATCACAAAACATGATTATGGAATCAGTCATGGAATATAAGTAGTGGCTCACCTTGTCAAGTGTCATTCTGTTTATCGCGATTAATCCGTTCCACCAATAATGAAGTATTTATTTACCACTGCGTATACATTAGACGTTATAATATGATACATGAACATCATAAACACATTAGTTCGATAAAAGATGATAATTGGGTTTTACATATTGAGATGTATCAATCAATCTAGTGGGTTTGACTAAGATCTCGAGGACACCTGGCTATCATATCTCCATGAAGATACAGATGTTTCAAAGAAATTTCCAGGTGCTCCTCTGTTCATGGTGCTATATATTGGCTAAATATTCTTAGTTTAAACGAAATGTTGCTGCGCACATATATCAGCTACATGTGCCAGGCACAGAGCGAGATTTTGAGTTGTTTATGTCAGTCGATGAGTCTGTTCTAAAACCCTTGTCAGATGTCAGTATTGGTAGGATCCTGAAAAGTCTTGTGCTACTAACTGCATTTTCTTGTATATCAGAAGAAACTATATTTAACTGCACATTGTGAACACTATTTTTGAACAGGCCTTCCATATATCTTGACAAATTGTAACTTTTTGTGGAAACTGTATTGAATGGAACAAACTAAATTTTGTTATTATATATATGCAATCCTCTGACGGTTCGAGGCCTCTCAGTTTGCACGAATATATGTATCTCTTCAATAGAATGATAAATATACGTTTAATGCTTCTTCTAGTTATCTCTTTTTGCTAGCTCATTGTGTGAATGCCATTCCCATATAAATATGACTGTTAAGAAGATATAATTGTTCAAGTGACTTATGTGGGTCACCATATGTCGGGATTGTGAAATGTGAATGCCCAACTACTTAAAATAATATGGAGATGGCCTGGTGACTGTATATAACTTATATGTGGATATCGGCGAATAGCAATCTTATCAATGATAGTGCATATCCGCTCGCCATCCGTGACGCAAACGACACCAAATGTGATTTAATTCATGGTATATCATTAGAGAAAAACGTGTATGAATTTGGTGGAATTTGGTTTATTAAATCAATTGTTGATGCAACGCTGACTCGAACAACGCCATATTGCGAAGGTGATTATGTATTCGTTTGGTGGAAATCAGCGACAAAACTATTTCACCATATTTTTTTTATTTTCCCTCCCACCAACAGCGTCATTTTAGAAAATTTTAACCCGCACCATTATCTTCCTTGTAAATAGTTACCCCTCTTAGAACGCCTTAGTGCCATCTCGATTGTATCGCGTGAAGTTATAGATAGAACGCACACAGACAGACAAAAAGACAGAACGATTTTATTTCTTGTATCATTTGAGAAGAACGTGTCTGAATTTGATGGTAATTGGTACTAAAAATATTTTGTATCAGTTTTGGTGACCCTCCCGTCCCTATTTCGGCCTCAAGCTGCACACACTACGACTCATTCGAGATTAGAGATGCATGTATATGAAATTGGTGAAAATTGGCGAGTATACAAATTCGTATCAAATTTAAGGTCCCCATATCTCTCACCCATAGGGCACCAATTTGGTGTATCTAAACCACACGATAAGATTCCTCGTATCACGGAGAAGAATATGTATCAATCTGGTGGAAATCGGCACTAAACATATAGATATAATTTTTTGTGTCCCTCTCATCTCTATACACCACTGACTCGAATGGCCCCGCTTGTGACATCCTTAAACCACACGATTACACTCCTGATATCATGGAGATGATTGTTTATAAGTTTGGTGATAATCAGCGACTAAACAATTTTTTTTATCAAATTTGGTGCCAATCCCTCCCCTCTCCATCTCTCACACAAACAGCACCACTATGGCGTCTTTAAATCACGATTATATTCCTCGTATCATGGATACGAAAGTGTATCAATTTGGTGGAAAAATTGGCGCTAAAAATATTGTGCATCAATTTTGGTGCCCCTGTCCCTTTCAATGCAACCCTGACTCGAATGAGGCCACATTTGACAGATAAAAGCCACACCATTAGACTCCTCATACCATGGGGATGATTTTGTATAAATGTGGTGGCAATCGGCGACTTATTATCAAATTTAGTGCCCACCCCCTCCCAATCTCTGATCCAAAAACAACAATTTGGCGTTGTTGCACAATTAGATTCCTTGTATCATGAAGAAGAATATATATCAAGTTGGTGGAAATCGGCGCTAAAATTAGTTTTATCAATTTTTGTGCCCCTCTCCCCTTCCGTTCATCCATGACTCAAACGACGCCACTTTTGACATATTTAAACCACACCGTTGGATTCTTCATATCATGGGGATGATTATATGTAAGTTTCGTGGCAATCGGCGACAGAAAAAAATCTGCCCCCCCTTCCGGGTACCCCTGACGCGAACGGCGCGACTTTTGCCATATTTAAACCACGCATTAGATTCCTCATATTATGGGGATGATTATATATAAGTTTGGTGGCAATCGGCGACAAATGTTTTTCTGCCCCTCCCCCTTTTCTGCCCCTGACAACAACGGCGTCACTTTAGAAAATTCTAACCCCGACCATTATCTTTCTCGTAAAAAGCTACTCCTAGTAGACACCTTTGGCATCATCTAGATGATCCCCTGTGAATTTCTATAGAACACAGACAGACAGACAGACAGACAGACAGACATTCGCAAATATAGATATAGATTACTTGGATTATGGATTTGTTTGTCTCAAATGTAGGGGAGGTGGGAGGGAAAAAAAATTAAAATAAAATCTGTATAATTTAAAATGAAAGTGTCAATGACACTGTAGCTCAACTTAGGTAGGGGAATAATTTAATGGTTGACAGTAAATGGAGGAATAGGAAAGGTGCTAATTGAAATGTCTAACATGCGCCAAAGGATTTAGTGATGCAAAGAGTAAAATACAAGATGGCTGCTGGTGGCCATTTTTTTTGGCCAATTGACCCCAAAAGAACTCGTTCCCATCTACGTATAATTGTTAACATCCATGACAAATTTTATGAAGATCTGACCAAAGCTACGACATACAAATTTCATGATGATCAGACGAACAGTACGACCTGTAGACCGCGCCAATGGATTGAATTTTAAAATCCAAGATGGCCGCTGGCAGCCATGTTTTTTGGCCGAATGACCCCACAATGATTCGTTCCCATCTACATGTCAATGTCAACATTCATGACAAATTTAATAAATATCAGACCAAAGGTATGACCTGTAGCCCACGCCAAAGGATTTAGTCATGCAAAAAGTAAAATGCTGGTGGCAATGTTTTTTGACCGAATGACCCCAAAACGACTCGTTCCCATCTACATGTCATTGTTATAATTAATGACAAATTTCATGACCATTTGACCAAAGCTACGACCTGTAGCCCGCACCAAAGGATTTAGTCATGCAAAGAGTAAAATCCAAGATGGCTGCTGGCGGCCATGTTTTTTGACCAAATGACCCCATAACGACTCGATCCCATCTACATGTCATTGTTATCATTCATGACAAATTTCATGATGATCAGACGAACAGTACGACCTGTAGCCCGCGCCAATGGATTGAATTTTGAAATCCAAGATGGCCGCCAGCAGCCATGTTTTTTGGCCGAATGACCCGACAATGATTCGTTCCCATCTACATGTCAATGTCAACGTTCATGACAAATTTTATAAAGATTAGACCAAAGGCAACCTATAGCCCGCGCCAAAGGATTTAGTCATGCAAAGAGTAAAATCCAAGATGGCGGCCATGTTTTTTGGCCGAACGACTCCAAAATCACTCGTTCCCATCTACATGTCAGTGTTAACATCCATGACAAATTTCATAAACTTCCGACCAACACAACGACCTGTAGCCCGCGCCAAAGGATTTAGTCATGCAAAGAGTAAAATCCAAGATGGCTGCTGGCGGCCATGTTTTTTGGCCGAACGACCCCAAAATCACTCGTTCCCATCTACATGTCATTATTAACATCAATGACAAATTTCATGATGATCAGACGAACAGTACGACCTGTAGCCTGCGCCAATGGATTGAATCTTGAAATCCAAGATGGCTGCCAGCGGCCATGTTTTTTGGCCGAATGACCCCAAAATGACTCGTTCCCATCTACATGTCAATGTCAACATTCATGACAAATTTCATAAAGATCAGACCAAAGGTACGACCTGTAGCCCGGGCCAAAGGATTTAGTCATGCAAAGAGTAAAATCCAAGATGGCTGCTGGCGGCCATGTTTTTCGGCCGAACGACCCCAAAATCACTCGTTCCCATCTACATGTCATTGTTAACATCCATGACAAATTTCATGATGTTCCGATCGAAGCTACGACCTGTAGCCCGCGCCAAAGAATTTAGTCATGCAAAGAGTAAAATCCAAGATGTCTGCTGGTGGCCATGTTTATTGGCCGAACAACCCCAAAATGACTCGTTCCCATCTACATGTCAATATTAACATCCATGACAAATTTCATGATGATCAGACGAACAGTACGACCTGTAGCTCGCGCCAATGGATTGAATTTTGAAATCTAAGATGGCCACCAGCGGCCATGTTTTTTGGCAGAATGACCCCACATTGATTTGTTCCCATCTACATGTCAATGTCAACATTCATGACAAATTTCATAAATATTAGACCAAAGGTACAACCTGTAGCCCGCGCCAAAGGATTTAGTCATGCAAAGAGTAAAATCCAAGATGGCTACTGGCAGCCATGTTTTTTGGCCGAACGACCCCAAAATCACTCGTTCCCATCTACATGTCATTATTAACATCAATGACAAATTTCATGATGATCAGATGAACAGTACGACCTGTAGGCCGCGCCAATGGATTGAATCTTGAAATCCAAGATGGCTGCCAGCGGCCATGTTTTTTGGCCGAATGACCCAAAAATGACTCGTTCCCATCTACATGTCAATGTCAACATTCATGACAAATTTCACGAAGATCAGACCAAAGGTACAACCTGTAGCCCGCGCCAAAGGAAATTGTTGACGGACACACGGACACACGCACACACGCACACACGCACACACGCACACACGGACGACGGACGCCAAACCATGGCAATAGCTCAAACTTACAAGTAAGTTGAGCTAAAAAATTGAAATTGTCATAAAATAGGGTCGGGAGAAATAAAATATTTGCTGTATAATAATCTCCTAATCTAAAACAAGCATGGGTAAATATAATTTTTTTATTTTTATGTTTCTTTAAAGCATGATACAGATAGATGAAAAAATATCGCCAATATCCGCCATGTTGGTGTTGACATTCAATACCATAAACATCACCGGGAGGCTTCGCTGTTAAATCGATGTTGTTGTATATTTTACGTAAACTTATACCTTTTTCTAATTTTTTTTATATGTCTGGATTAATATTCCCATTGGTGGAAATAAAAAAAACGAAAACTAAAATTTTATTTTTATTGACAAACAGCTTTATTTTGGATAGGGAAATCCGTAAACCAAGTAATAAAAATGAAATGCCTTAGGAAATGTTCATATGAACTCATTATTTGAACATTTCCCACCAATGAATATGATTTTTTCTGCACTTAATTGTTCTCATTTCAACTGCTCATAGATCTTAATATCCCTCCAAATGAATAATACACCTGTACAATGTATACTTGTACAACTAAGTGTGAGAATCCATTTAGTAAAGATAGGGTTAAACACTACTTATAAAGATTTTTGAGACAAGGAATGCCACCTGGATGACACTATCTTGTTCAATATGTTGTTGCTCAAAAAAGTGGGGGAATTGTGACTCCCAGGCTCCCCCACTTTTTTTGAGCTTCCGCCACCCCTTACGGGGGATAAGCGCTATATAAATAATATTATTATTATGTTATACTATACCTTCTTCCAGCGGAAGATCAATTTCAGCATATATGGTGTTTATGCGATGTCCCTTGTGTACCCAACACCACTTGCAAGAGCCTGAGAAAGCATATTTCATTGGACACTTTATAGCATGAAGTGCATAAAATGAACCATGAGGAATTTCCTGCTTCTCATCCAAACAACAGTCATGGTCTGTTCCCAAGGCTAACCAGAGCCTCTGATGATTCATTAGGGCATCTGTAATAAACAGAATGATTAAATAAAATTCTTTTAATTTTATCCCTGGAACACACCGCGATGTAATAAAAGCAAGCATAGTTTCATACTTAATTCCACCACTGAGCTTTGAGAGTGTTCACATAGTGGCTTTAATGGTATTACACAGAAACATGAAGTTTTTAACTACCTTTGGCTTCTTTTAGCAGAAAATAACATTTAGAATTGGAATTGGGAAAACTAAGTTGACAGTTTTAACACTTTTACTACTGAATGGAACATCTCAAAATTCTCTATTGAAAAACTTGTAACTTCGCAGGCAGGCATAACAGACTATATTTCTCTTGTGTCCAAGGAAGGAATATTTTATCCAGTAGTCAGACAACTGTGCAACATAACACAGTGATTTCGTTTGACACGAAACATGCCATACTAAAGTCAGCATTAATTAAACAAGGACAACGCCAAGCATGGGCTAATGCCCCCCCCCCCGACTATATGCTCAATATTGGCTATATTTAGAGACAAAATGAAGTAATAGTGGGACATTACTCTCAGTTTAACCACAGGGTCATAACTCTGGCAAAGGGCCATAACTCTGAAAAAAAAGTTCGGAGAAAACAAACCCCAGGTTCTATCTCTGGCAATGGGCCATACAGTAACTCTGGAAAAAAAAGTGTGGGCAAATCCTGCACTATGAACGATGGACAAAGGTCACCACTGTATACCCCCGAATCCTCAATTCACAAATTTCCAAGTCAAACAAGGGCCGTAACTCTGGTAAAAATTAATGGATGAAAACCGTAGTATGTAGGTATCCTTTACACCAACCTGTGCTATCACCAGGCCAAAGGACACAAAATCTGATAATTAACACCCAAGTTACAAGCTGAAATGTTCTTTTGGACACAAATTTCCAAGTCAAACAAGGGCCGCAACTCTAGTAAAAATTAATGAACGAAATCCGTAATATGTGGGTATCCTTTCCCCCAACCTGTGCTATCACATGCCAAAGGACAACAAAATCCAATAATAAAGACATCCACAGCATAATGTTTGTTATGGACGCATTGACACGTTTTACACTAAGTCCAGCAAAGGACCATAACTCTGAAAAAGTGAGAACAAAACTTGCACTATGTCGAGATCTTTTTCCACATGCTGGTCTACCGGCATACCAAAGAACATCAAAATTGGACTATCGATACTTGAGCTATTATGTTTCAATGTTTGTTACAGACATTTGGAATGACTGTCAGAAGGACCGTCAGGTGGATGGAGGTCTCCACTATATGCCTCCGAATCCTCCTTCGAAGTGGCGGGGACATAATAAAGCCAATACTTTTCCATAACATTTAATTCACACCCGGTGTTATGCAGAGTTTATCACCAGACTATAATTTTATTATTGACCATGATCTCCCGCCACACCGTGATGAATTTCACAGTCTCATATCCAAGCCTGAGTTTAGTGTGCCTGTAATTTGCAGAATGAGGTCCCCAGAGGGTGAATTTAGCAGGCTAGCATCACTAAATTCACCCTCTGGAGACCTCATTCTGCTTAGGCCTCATCTTCTCTGGAAAGTTTCTTTATTATCAAATTTCTATAGAAACTTCTTCACAAAGATTCTATTTCTTTTTTAGTTTAGTTTCTCTATATCCTCAAATTGGCAGACGACACATTGCATAATCGAGGTTCCTAATGGGTGTGCATCACAATATTCACCATTTGGGAACTTTAATCTGAGTCTTTGTCTCCCATAGCAGATAAGACCATGCAGAATGAGGTCCCCAGAGGGTGAATTTGGTGATGCTAGCCCACTATGCAGGAGAGAGTCACTAAATTCACCCTCTGGAGACCTCATTCTGCAAATGACAGGCACACTAAACTCAGGCTTGCTGATATCTCTTGATAATGTAATCAGATGACTTTAGATTCATATGTAGCACCATGTTCAGTAAATAAGTTCAAAATTCAACAGACTAAGGCAGTTTGTTGAACTTATTAGCTAAAAGTTCTTACAAAAGAATCAATTGATATCAAGTAACTACAGTAATGCCCTAAATGATCGACTCCTTAACCACAGCAGAATTATGGGTAACTTTTCAGGATTTAGTCGGAGATATGGCTTGTTGCCATTGATCGGAAAGCTCTCACTGAGATTATTTAGAGCATTACTGCATTTGTTTATTATAACCAAAGATTTAAAATAAATCATATTCCTTTCATAAATGCATTTCATGGTGGCTAACTTTTGTAGTCCATATGTCTTCCAATAATGTGTCAAGATTCGAAAGAATGTACTCAAAATGTACAGAAAATTAACTAGATGGTTGTAGGTTAATTTGGGTAGAAAATTGGGTTTCGTCTATTAAACAGTTACCAGACATCGAACATGAAATCTCTCTCTAAATCGTGGAAGAGACGAACAATCCCTAGGCTCTTCATCATAAATGAATTGTGGGTATTGTTTGCTCCGGATATTGGAGCCATATCCTGTCATTATCGGCATATGCCTGCAACATTACGCCACAAACTAGAATCTTGTTTTGTTTACTTTCCATATTTGCTTTGATCCGGATCCAATGAAATAAATCATATAACACTGTGTATAACAGAGTATTCCTCCGTGTTATAAACTAGCCTCCATGTGCCAGGACAGTAATCGCACATTTGTCAATTTTATAAAAATCTCCACTCATTTCAATCTGTTCCTTGCGTGGCTACAGTAATGCCCTGAATATTCGACTCCTTAACCACCGCAGAATTATGGGTAATTTTTCAGGATTTAGTCGGAAGTATGGCTTGTTGCTTTCCGATGAATGGCAACATGCTATATTTTCCGACTAAATCCTGAAAAATTACCCATAATTCTGCTCTGGTTAAGGAGTCAATTATTTAGGGCATTACTGTATATCCAAGTGAAGATTGATTGAGCAGTTGGGGTTTCACATCACTTTTGTTGACATTTCAATGCTACCAGGCCTGGAATGGTTCAGTTATTTATGGCTTTTATAGGTTGCTTTTAGCAGCTAGGGCCATACCACTGACTATTTTACTGATGAAAAAGATTATGATGAACGTTATTGTCCAAGTTACGAAAAGAAAAGTTGAAAATGATGAACATTTTATTCAAGAATGTACACTATACAATAGCTTGAGGGAAAGTTATGAATATATTTCATAGAGTGGAGGAAATGTCAACTGAATCAATTTTAAATCCAACAACATATTGAAATACAAAACATATCTGTGATTTTATTAAACGCTCCTTTACGAAAGAAAAAAGTAGATAAGGACAATCTAAACTGATATGAGCTCATTCATGTCCGATAGTAATTCAGTATGTCTACATACAGCTACATGTATATTATATTTGTTATGCTCCATATATATGTTCAAAATTTAATTATCTGTGTGTATTTGAATAATGCAAACAGCATGAAACATGTTTTTTAACATATGGGCTTTTTCCAATAAATAAAGATTGATTGATTGATTGATTAATGGGAAAAGATTTCACAGACGGTTAATTTCACAGGGTAATTCACACCATGATACATAGGAACTACCGATCTGGGAAAGTAAAGGACAATTTGGCCAAATTTAAGAAACATGAAACCGTCTCCGAAACATCAACCATCAACATTAATTGGAACATTTGGAGCATTATGAATTTATGGACCTATTTGGATCACTGGGGCATGGTAAAATTGAGAAATTACTTTTAATTTGTTGCATGCATGAAGATTAAATTAGCCACTTTTATGTAATATCACATTTCAGTGAAAATTACCCATTAACCGCATGCAGTCACCAAGGGAAGATGTGAAATCAGGTTTGAAACTGGTTATTGCTGTGCTGTTAGGCATATGTTGAATAGTGTTACACTACCTTCATAGATCACATAATAATATGTATACTTTAAAAGTTAAAACCAATTTTAAAGGTAATAAAACAGTGTTTAAAAGGCAATGACAAACTGATTAGTCAATACTGTGTCCCAGTATAACAAAGAATGACATGGTAATGAGAAATCCCCGCTGGGTGTATGTCATGCAACATTTAATATCACATACACTGATATTGATAGTAGTAAGTAACATTAATGTCAATAGCTCTTCAGGTTGAATGGGAGACCTCACACCAACGTTGGTTTAGTAAGCTATTCCTTCATCAATATGAATAGTCTAGCTAAATAGAAGGCTGTCACAATAACAACAAGAGCCAGGGACCAACCTGCAGTTATGCCCTAAATAATCGACTCCTTAACCCTTTACCCAACAAACCGGCCAAAACCGGCCAAATAAAGTTTCAACAGCCTAAAATATCTTGGGTCTGTCTCAATAAAACCATACAAATATGGATATCATTGGAACCGGCTCATTGACCACATTGTGATAGTTACAGTTAGCCCTGTGCCAATGCATTCTCTTATATATGCGAGTCGACCATAGGTCGCCTCGCATATATAAGAGAATGCATTGGCCTAAAAAAAATCTTTTTTTTAACACTTTTTACCATTTTTTCTTACATTCTTTAACAATTTTATAATTTTTAATGTGTTAAGCCAATGCATTCTCTTATATATGCGAGGCGACCTATGGTCGACTCGCATATATAAGAGAATGCATTGGCACAGGGCCCTTCTGTTGGGTAAAGGGTTAACCACAGCATAATTATGGGTAATTTTTCAGGATTTAGTCGGAAATATGGCTTGTTGCCATTCATCGGAAAGCTCTCGTGAGAGCTCTCGTGTTGTGGTTAAGGAGTCGATTATTTAGGGCATTACTTAGATATGTGTTACTTCTTCCTATTGTTGTCATAGGGAGAAGCGACGCTTCTCTCTCATATACCAGTGTGTATATGATCAAACAGCATATTCGGGTAACAGACATAAACACAGCTAGAGAGACGCGGTTGATTGAAATAGTCCTCCAAAATTTCAGGGGGACAATGAATGGACAAAACCTGTTGCACGCTGCCTCATAATTATACTGAAGATAATTCAACCATGAGCTATGAAAACAGAGATCCAAGTTTGCATGGATGCATTTTTCCATCTAAGGGCCATAACTTTCACCCATGCTGGTTCATGTTAATACCAGAGATCATTCAAAACTGGCCTGTGATGACTGATATAGAGAGCTCCAAAGCTACAGATGGACTCTGGACTCATGTACGTACACTACACACACACAGACAGATGGAACAAATTTAAACTTTAAATATCCCCTGCCAAACTGGGGGGGGGAGGTGGGAATTATTACCAAAGATATTATCTGCAAACTTTGGGATGGACTGATGGCTAGGCCTACACATGAAAGGACACAAGTGATTTCTATATTTCAACCAATAAAATAAAAAAAATTTAAACATCTATTATATATATAGCTAAGACACATGATGATGCCATGAAGAAAGCAAAAATACAAAACTTGGTATACTTTCAGCCCACACAAGAAAGTGCTTGATTGATCAGACAGTTATGCAGATGTATGCCCTCTACATTTTTTTATTTCCACTTAGAAAGAATAGTTAGTAAAGAGGCATCAGCCATCGCCCTGGAATGGCTCATATACAATTTATTAATTTGAAATAAATCATCAATTGCAGACAGAACCGTGAATAATACTGAGGCTCCTGGGTAGAGAGATTATAGACGTGAATACATGTTAAAGTCTGTCTGTTCTTTCATCTTCATGGTAGATTACATCTAACATGTGATTTCTACTGATGTAGCTGACTGTCATATTACAAGAGTGTGAAATTATACCTGTGATCTCATGTATAATTCTTATTGTAAATAACACTTTGACAACCTGAGAGCAAGGAAATAACAGAAACAACCATATATACAGATAACCCAGGGCTGTATCAGGAGTTAATTTTAGGTTGTCTGGGATCAGAGTAATTATTTACCTGGATCGACCTTAAAATAGTACTTTATAATTATAATTCCAAGGTTATGGATTTGAGTCCACCAACAGGCTCAATAAGTGACCATATAACAAGATGACAATAAATTTAAAATGTGTGCGATAGAATTATGGATAATTTTTCAGGATTTAGTTGGAAATATGGCTTGTTGCCATTCATCAGAAAGCTCTCACTGAGAGCTTTCCGATGAATAGTAACAAGCCATATTTACGACTAAATCCTGAAAAATTACCTATAATTCTGCTGTGGTTTAGGAGTCATTTATTTAGGGCATTACTGTAGGTAATAGACAATTATATTTACTTGTGGGCAACCAATCCTAACGCCATTTAATCTCATGTAAACACTGATGTAAAGCAATAAATCATAGTAACATCTATGACGTTGAAATGCTTCTAAGAAATACTCATATTCCAGGCTGAATGTACCCAAAAGCATGTCTAAAATTTCACAACCCTGGGGTGACACCATGGTCAAACAGACTGAGGAACCCTGGGGTCAGTGGGGTGACACACTGGTCAAACAGACTGAGGAACCCTGGGGTGACACCATGGTCAAACAGACTGAGGAACCCTGGGGTGACAGCATGATCAAACAGACTGAGGAACCCTGGGGTCAGTGGGGTGACACCATGGTCAAACAAACTGAGGAACCCTGGGGTGACACCATGGTCAAACAGACTGAGGAACCCTGGTGTGACACACTGGTCAAACAGACTGAGGAACCCTGGGGTGACACCATGGTCAAACAGACTGAGGAACCCTGGGGTCAGTGGGGTGACACCATGGTCAAACAAACTGAGGAACCCTGGTGTGACACACTGGTCAAACAGACTGAGGAACCCTGGGGTGACAACATGGTCAAACAGACTGAGGAACCCTGGGGTGACAGCATGGTCAAACAGACTGAGGAACCCTGGGGTGACACCATGGTCAAACAGACTGAGGAACCCTGGTCAAACAGACTGAGGAACCCTGGGGTGACACACTGGTCAAACAGACTGAGGAACCCTGGGGTGACAGCATGGTCAAACAGACTGAGGAACCCTGGTGTGACACCATGGTCAAACAGACTGAGGAACCCTGGTGTGACAGCATGATCAAACAGACTGAGGAACCCTGGGGTGACACCATGGTCAAACAGACTGAGGAACCCTGGGGTGACACCATGGTCAAACAGACTGAGGAACCCTGGTGTGACATCATGATCAAACAGACTGAGGAACCCTGGGGTGACACCATGGTCAAACAGACTGAGGAACCCTGGGGTGACACCATGGTCAAACAGACTGAGGAACCCTGGTGTGACAGCATGATCAAACAGACTGAGGAACCCTGGTGTGACATCATGATCAAACAGACTGAGGAACCCTGGGGTGACAACATGGTCAAACAGACTGAGGAACCCTGGGGTGACAGCATGGTCAAACAGACTGAGGAACCCTGGTCAAACAGACTGAGGAACCCTGGGGTGACAGCATGATCAAACAGACTGAGGAACCCTGGGCTGACAGCATGATCAAACAGACTGAGGAACCCTGGGGTGACAGCATGATCAAACAGACTGAGGAACCCTGGTCAAACAGACTGAGGAACCCTGGGGTGACAGCATGATCAAACAGACTGAGGAACCCTGGGGTGACAGCATGATCAAACAGACTGAGGAACCCTGGGGTGACAACATGGTCAAACAGACTGAGGAACCCTGGGGTGACAGCATGGTCAAACAGACTGAGGAACCCTGGGGTGACACCATGGTCAAACAGACTGAGGAACCCTGGTCAAACTGACTGAGGAACCCTGGGGTGACAGCATGATCAAACAGACTGAGGAACCCTGGGCTGACAGCATGATCAAACAGACTGAGGAACCCTGGGGTGACACCATGGTCAAACAGACTGAGGAACCCTGGTCAAACTGACTGAGGAACCCTGGGGTGACAGCATGATCAAACAGACTGAGGAACCCTGGGCTGACAGCATGATCAAACAGACTGAGGAACCCTGGGGTGACAGCATGATCAAACAGACTGAGGAACCCTGGTCAAACAGACTGAGGAACCCTGGGGTGACAGCATGATCAAACAGACTGAGGAACCCTGGGGTGACAGCATGATCAAACAGACTGAGGAACCCTGGGGTGACAACATGGTCAAACAGACTGAGGAACCCTGGGGTGACAGCATGGTCAAACAGACTGAGGAACCCTGGGGTGACACCATGGTCAAACAGACTGAGGAACCCTGGTCAAACTGACTGAGGAACCCTGGGGTGACAGCATGATCAAACAGACTGAGGAACCCTGGGCTGACAGCATGATCAAACAGACTGAGGAACCCTGGGGTGACACCATGGTCAAACAGACTGAGGAACCCTGGGGTGACAACATGGTCAAACAGACTGAGGAACCCTGGGGTGACACCATGGTCAAACAGACTGAGGAACCCTGGTGTGACAGCATGATCAAACAGACTGAGGAACCCTGGGGTGACAGCATGGTCAAACAGACTGAGGAACCCTGGTGTGACAGCATGATCAAACAGACTGAGGAACCCTGGGGTGACAGCATGGTCAAACAGACTGAGGAACCCTGGTCAAACAGACTGAGGAACCCTGGGGTGACAGCATGATCAAACAGACTGAGGAACCCTGGGCTGACAGCATGATCAAACAGACTGAGGAACCCTGGGGTGACAGCATGGTCAAACAGACTGAGGAACCCTGGGGTGACAGCATGGTCAAACAGACTGAGGAACCCTGGTCAAACTGACTGAGGAACCCTGGGGTGACAGCATGATCAAACAGACTGAGGAACCCTGGGCTGACAGCATGATCAAACAGACTGAGGAACCCTGGGGTGACAACATGGTCAAACAGACTGAGGAACCCTGGTGTGACAGCATGATCAAACAGACTGAGGAACCCTGGGGTGACAGCATGGTCAAACAGACTGAGGAACCCTGGTCAAACAGACTGAGGAACCCTGGGGTGACAGCATGATCAAACAGACTGAGGAACCCTGGGCTGACAGCATGATCAAACAGACTGAGGAACCCTGGGGTGACAACATGGTCAAACAGACTGAGGAACCCTGGGGTGACACCATGGTCAAACAGACTGAGGAACCCTGGGGTGACAGCATGGTCAAACAGACTGAGGAACCCTGGGGTGACACCATGGTCAAACAGACTGAGGAACCCTGGTCAAACTGACTGAGGAACCCTGGTGTGACAGCATGATCAAACAGACTGAGGAACCCTGGGGTGACACCATGGTCAAACAGACTGAGGAACCCTGGTCAAACAGACTGAGGAACCCTGGTGTGACAGCATGATCAAACAGACTGAGGAACCCTGGGGTGACAGCATGATCAAACAGACTGAGGAACCCTGGGGTGACACCATGGTCAAACAGACTGAGGAACCCTGGGGTGACAGCATGATCAAACAGACTGAGGAACCCTGGGCTGACAGCATGATCAAACAGACTGAGGAACCCTGGTGTGACAGCATGATCAAACAGACTGAGGAACCCTGGTGTGACATCATGATCAAACAGACTGAGGAACCCTGGGGTGACACCATGGTCAAACAGACTGAGGAACCCTGGGGTGACAGCATGATCAAACAGACTGAGGAACCCTGGTGTGACAGCATGATCAAACAGACTGAGGAACCCTGGTGTGACATCATGATCAAACAGACTGAGGAACCCTGGGGTGACACCATGGTCAAACAGACTGAGGAACCCTGGGGTGACAGCATGATCAAACAGACTGAGGAACCCTGGGGTGACAGCATGATCAAACAGACTGAGGAACCCTGGGGTCAGTGGGGTGACACACTGGTCAAACAGACTGAGGAACCCTGGGGTGACACCATGGTCAAACAGACTGAGGAACCCTGGGGTGACAGCATGATCAAACAGACTGAGGAACCCTGGTGTGACAGCATGATCAAACAGACTGAGGAACCCTGGGGTGACAGCATGATCAAACAGACTGAGGAACCCTGGGCTGACAGCATGATCAAACAGACTGAGGAACCCTGGGCTGACAGCATGATCAAACAGACTGAGGAACCCTGGGGTGACAGCATGGTCAAACAGACTGAGGAACCCTGGGGTGACAGCATGGTCAAACAGACTGAGGAACCCTGGGGTGACAACATGGTCAAACAGACTGAGGAACCCTGGGGTGACAGCATGGTCAAACAGACTGAGGAACCCTGGTCAAACAGACTGAGGAACCCTGGGGTGACAACATGGTCAAACAGACTGAGGAACCCTGGGGTGACACCATGGTCAAACAGACTGAGGAACCCTGGGGTGACAACATGGTCAAACAGACTGAGGAACCCTGGGGTGACAGCATGGTCAAACAGACTGAGGAACCCTGGTCAAACAGACTGAGGAACCCTGGGGTGACAACATGGTCAAACAGACTGAGGAACCCTGGGGTGACACCATGGTCAAACAGACTGAGGAACCCTGGGGTGACAGCATGGTCAAACAGACTGAGGAACCCTGGGGTGACACCATGGTCAAACAGACTGAGGAACCCTGGTCAAACTGACTGAGGAACCCAGGGGTGACACACTGGTCAAACAGACTGAGGAACCCTGGGGTGACAGCATGGTCAAACAGACTGAGGAACCCTGGGGTGACACCATGGTCAAACAGACTGAGGAACCCTGGGGTGACAGCATGATCAAACAGACTGAGGAACCCTGGGGTGACAGCATGATCAAACAGACTGAGGAACCCTGGGGTGACAGCATTGGTCAAACAGACTGAGGAACCCTGGGGTGACAGCATGATCAAACAGACTGAGGAACCCTGGGGTGACAGCATGATCAAACAGACTGAGGAACCCTGGGGTGACAGCATGGTCAAACAGACTGAGGAACCCTGGTCAAACAGACTGAGGAACCCTGGGGTGACACCATGGTCAAACAGACTGAGGAACCCTGGGGTGACAGCATGATCAAACAGACTGAGGAATCCTGGTCAAAAAGACTGAGGAACCCTGGGGTGATAACATGGTCAAACAGACTGAGGAACCCTGGGGTGACAGCATGGTCAAACAGACTGAGGAACCCTGGGGTGACACCATGGTCAAACAGACTGAGGAATCCTGGTCAAACAGACTGAGGAACCCTGGGGTGACACACTGGTCAAACAGACTGAGGAACCCTGGGGTGACAGCATGGTCAAACAGACTGAGGAACCCTGGGATGACACCATGGTCAAACAGACTGAGGAACCCTGGGGTGACACCATGGTCAAACAGACTGAGGAACCCTGGGGTGACACCATGGTCAAACAGACTGAGGAACCCTGGTGTGACACCATGGTCAAACAGACTGAGGAACCCTGGTGTGACACCATGGTCAAACAGACTGAGGAACCCTGGGGTGACACCATGGTCAAACAGACTGAGGAACCCTGGTCAAACAGACTGAGGAACCCTGGGGTGACACACTGGTCAAACAGACTGAGGAACCCTGGGGTGACACCATGGTCAAACAGACTGAGGAACCCTGGGGTGACACCATGGTCAAACAGACTGAGGAACCCTGGGGTGACACACTGGTCAAACAGACTGAGGAACCCTGGTGTGACACCATGGTCAAACAGACTGACGAACCCTGGGGTGACACCATGGTCAAACAGACTGAGGAACCCTGGTCAAACAGACTGAGGAACCCTGGGGTGACACCATGGTCAAACAGACTGAGGAACCCTGGTGTGACACACTGGTCAAACAGACTGAGGAACCCTGGTGTGACACACTGGTCAAACAGACTGAGGAACCCTGGTCAAACAGACTGAGGAACCCTGGTGTGACACACTGGTCAAACAGACTGAGTTGGTAACTTTAACACAACTATCAATTGTCATCAGACACAAGACTTTAACGAAATTATATTGTCAGATGTGCGAATTTAAAACCATAGGGAGCATCACAACATATATAAGAGAATACATTGCCCTAACAATATTTACTTTGACCTTGCAAGCCAGTGCATTCTCTTGTATATGCGAGGTAGGGCCCTGTGAATATTAAAGATTTGGTTCGATGTCGATATCGCATTTGTGATTTGGTGTCGACACCGAATCGGACAGCTGAATCAAATATTTTTGAATATCTAATTTGTCCCCATCATTGACACTATGTTGGACATTTTGCTCAGACTGATGATGAAATATAGGATATCTGTTATAATATGCTAATTTTGTATTATTAGAGGTTTGTTCACTTTGGTACACTGTCAAAATGATCACATAAGAAACAGCTGTCCAAAAGGGCATAGCATTTTATTATTGGTTCATTATGTTTTATCTGGATGGTGGTTGTACATATGTAGATCTGTATGTAACCAATTTTTCGGAAAACTGCATTGTTGATGGACACGTACATGTAAATATATCAGTAGTTATAGTGTCACATTATTACGCCATGAATATGTCTGCAGATTATGCGGTACTGATACCAAACCAGTTTGAAATTAATGATTTAACTGCAAACTGCATAATTATTTTTGAGCATACACATAAGAGTATACTTTGAAACAATTTACTTCAATTAATAAACCATAATTGAAATGTACATGTATATAACTTACTTGTACACAGTATACCCAGAGAAATGCACCATGATTCCTGCACATATTTGTTATCAAATTCAAGGGTATTCCAGGAGTGTCCAATGCAGGATTCAAGGGTTTTTCAAGGGTGTGCCCACTAGAAATTCAAGGGTATTCCAGGATTAGGGTTGGCCAATACATACACAGAACGACACGACGTGTAAATGGGTTTGTCGATACAGCACGAGTGCCGTATCGACAAACCCATTTACACATCGTGTCGTTCTGTGTTTATTACATGCTTCGCGTCCTAGAATCCATGCATTAAAAATACCGGATTAGAAGGTTTATTTAGGCTCATACAGGGCGTGTTTGTCATGTGTGATGATTCTTTTATTTAAATAGTTACAGTTTCCTGGTTGAAGCGAACGTCATGTACGTCATTTTACGTCAACGAGATGCGTATGGTTCCATACGGATTTTTAAATATGGAACGGCAATAACACAGAACTTCTAGGAACAAGCGTGTAATAAATAGACTAATGAATCAGAAAGTACATGTTAAGTACTTCACACAGCTGGTGCATGGTATAGTATTTAGTGAGATAAAAGTGTTGTAACTAAATATATTGAGAACAATATATTTTAGAATGGGAAACTAAGGCATGTTACCCCATGTTGGCAACATCTGTTGGTTTTATGCATTTTCCACCCAGCATACTTTCATTTTAATACTAGGCCAACTAAATTAATTTTATTTTTGTGTGTGTATTGAATTGTGACTAATTAAAACTAGAGATGGGCCTGTCCCAGGTGGAACTAAGGTATAGCCCCCCAGTATAAAATTTCTAAGTTGAAAACAGGGGATAACTGCACAAAAAATGTCTGACAGAACTCATAATCACAGGTGCACAGGTACCCCTTTTACTAAATATCTGTGCCAAGATTTAAATAAATTGACTGAAAAATGTAGGAATACAAGCTTGTATTGGATTGCCAACTATTCAAGGGTTTTCCCACATTTCAAGGATTTATACATCTATTATTCAAGGGTTTTCAAGGAGTTAGGTGAAATCCAAGGGTATTCAAGGGCCTTGAAAATGGATTTTCATATTCAAGGGTGTTCAAGGAGCCACAGGAACCATGTGCGCATACAATTTTATTTTCTGTGTAACATACATAAACTGAAATTTATCGACACTTTATGGCAATAAAATCGGGACTAGCCGATTTGATTCAAGATTCAATTTGATGTCGACATCGATATCGGATTTCGAATCTGCAGACAAGTGCCGATTCGCAGGGCCCTAATGCGAGGCTCCATATGGGAGACTCGAATATATAAGAGAATGCACTGGCACAGGATCTTTATAAGGCACCAGCGCAACTCCCGTCATGAAAAGGTCAATCTGTTCAAAATTCCAGACTAAATTGAAACCTTATAGCACTGTAATCATAACCACTAAATCATGGAATGGGTGAACATTTAGGACATCAGAGCAGTACATGGGCTTCTCCTAAATCCTATTCACATTTAAAACCCAACAATGAATGATATGATTCCATAAACTGTGGGAAGGTTTTATTTCGAATTGGTGATCTCTCCAGTGATCTTCATATGAACAATCTGGATTTCCATTATTTCGCCCCCAATAAATAATGGAGGGCCCCGAATCCAAACCATTTCTAATCACATTATTTTACTGCATCTGTCAAATGTTAAAATGTGATTTGTACACAAAGGAGATTTAAATGCAAGAACCCTAATCCCCAGGGTAGTATATCATTCTACTCATATCTAACATTGGCAGTGGTTTCGTGCTTCATATGTAAATTACTGCTTTCATTTTCCAACACTAAAAACTTGTTATCCAGACAAACCCACACCAGGTGTAACTTGTAATTTACTTACATTTTTGCTATAGAGGTGTATCTAGAGGGAAAAGTCACATGATTTTTTTACGACACGATTGTAGATGTCGATCCAACGAATAGCAAAACATGTGATCACTATAGTTGGATAGTGTGTCAAGTTATCAAGACTGCGATCATCAATATGGTTAATTATCTTCAATCAAAATAAAACATTTCTGCGCAGATGATGTATTCTCATATTGTACCACACATCTCACTGAACATTATCACCTGATTTATTGGACATCATTACAAGTTATATAAAGGAATAATTCTGCTGAATTCTGAATTAAAATCTATATCTACAAGTTTGAGATCTTGTGTGAGTTCTCCCATAAATCCTCTTGGGGTGCACACAAATAAAATTAAAAGTGAATATACTGCTCCCTGATTTTGATGAGCTTAAATTTCATTTCGGTGTTTGAGTGTGAATATCCCCTTAATTCCTCCGAAGATGCACACAAGCTATTGTCCATGTGATCGCCAAAGTTATTAAGTAATACTGTTGCGCATAAAATATATCATTCCACAATTACAATCCCTGGTCGAAAGTAATGTTCAGACCAAAATTACCATCTTACGGGTTAAAGGGTTTTTAAGGTAATACATATTTCACCCATATTTTTTCATGATTCTGCATGTTACTCTTAGGCTACATTGCCCCAACAACCACATGCATGTTTTAGGTATCGATGTAAATGTATTATTCTACTTTTCTGTATCTTCATTTTTCCCCCCATTCATTATGAGTTCACCCTACGGGGAAAGAGAAATCTACAACCAATGTATTTTGCATAATTTTCATTTATTTTATTTTGATTACTATTGTATTATTTATTTATTGGCATTAGTATGCCTGAGGACTCATTAGTATGCCTGAGGACTCATTAGTATGCCTAAGGACTCTTTGGAATTGCATTTTCTCATTTTGCAATTTGCCCTTAAGGTAAACACTCCAGAATGATTCTAAATTAATGCTTCAAGGAATGCGTAAAAAAGAGTGATTTATTCTACTAAGCCAGTGCCTTGAAGAATCTAATATATTTTATTCCTAGTTAAATATTGAGCTATGTTCGGTCGTTAACCTTCTCTATAGAGTTGAATCGGGCCGTATAATAATAATCACTTATAATTTTCCAAAGTTAAATTATCATTTTATAAAAATCCTTACCTGTACTTAATGTGTGGCGTCAACATAATCCATTGAAATATATTCAAAGTACAAAAATTAAGAGAAATCGGAGTCCAAGACACATTTTTGTCTTATACTGCAGCTTAAAGAGATACACATGGTGTTGAGAGAAGATGGTCATCTGACATGAGAATACGGACTACCTGTTCACAGGATTTGTATCTGATTGACTGCGAACTCCAGCAGTAAACTCACTGTGCTAATCAGTGAAAGTCAGTAAATCACGCAGGAGATCTCCGCATTTTTCAGAAGGTTTGCAATGTAATTTTCTTAAACAAATACATGTGTAATTTATAAATACAATTTACATGGTTATAATATAACTGACTCTTTTCTGGGACTGATTAGAGGATATTGTTAGGTATCTGAGACCGATTAGAGGATATTGTTAGGTATCCGGGATGGATTAGAGGATATTGTTAGGTATCCGGGATGGATTAGAGGATATTGTTAGGTATCCGGGATGGATTAGAGGATATTGTTAGGTATCCAGGACTGATTAGAGGATATTGTTAGGTATCTGGGATGGATTAGAGGATATTGTTAGGTATCTGGGATGGATTAGAGGATATTGTTAGGTATCCGGGACTGATTAGAGGATATTGTTAGGTATCCGGGACTGATTAGAGGATATTGTTAGGTATCTGGGACCGATTAGAGGTTATTGTTAGGTATCCGGGACTGATTAGAGGATATTGTTAGGTATCCGGGACTGATTAGATGATATTGTTAGGTATCCGGGACCGATTAGAGGTTATTGTTAGGTATCCGGGACCGATTAGAGGATATTGTTAGGTATCCGGGACCGATTAGATGATATTGTTAGGTATCCGGGACCGATTAGATGATATTGTTAGGTATCTGAGACTGATTAGAGGATATTGTTAGGTATCCGAGACCGATTAGAGGATATTGTTAGGTATCCGGGACGGATTAGAGGATATTGTTAGGTATCCGGGACCGATTAGAGAATATTGTTAGGTATCCGGGACGGATTAGATGATATTGTTAGGTATCTGGGACCGATTAGATGATATTGTTAGGTATCCGGGACCGATTAGATGATATTGTTAGGTATCCGGGACCGATTAGATGATATTGTTAGGTATCCGGGACCGATTAGATGATATTGTTAGGTATCTGAGACTGATCAGAGGATATTGTTAGGTATCTGGGATGGATTAGAGGATATTGTTAGGTTTAGTAGTTCCGGGACCGATTAGATGATATTGTTAGGTATCCGGGACCGATTAGAGAATATTGTTAGGTATCCGGGACCGATTAGATGATATTGTTAGGTAACCGGGACCGATTAGATGATATTGTCAGGTATCCGGGACCGATTAGAAGATATTGTTAGGTAGGGTAGTTCGGGACTGATTGGAGGATAGTGTTAGGTATCCTGGACCGATTAGAGGATATTGTTAGGTATCAGGACCGATTAGAGGATATTTTAGTATTTCTCTATTGTGCATAATATTTGACCATGCCTATAATCCCCAGATTAGAACCACCACTGTTGACACAGTATAGTATCCTAATTAATCTTATTCCATGTTGTTCCTGTAACATTCCAGATTGAAAATGTGTACTTCACTGAAACTATCTGCAGGCAGCCAAAACACATTTTGTTATTGTTAATGAAGTTCTAAATCTGGTTGAAGTTGATGGGGAAGTTGCTTGTTTTAATTTGGAAGGATAAACCCTGAAGTGAAGCTTATAAATCTATATATATAAAAGAGTAGGACCTGTCTATCTGTCCTCTGTCTGCCCGGAGTTGTACACTCTTAATATATGTGTTTTCACTGTGGCCTGCGCCAGCCAACAGAATAACAGGTATAAGTCCACTATGGGCTTATTCCAGAATCAATTTATTTAGTTCCAATATGAACCTATTTGCTAGTAGCATAATAAATAATATGTATATACATATACAAGAGTAGGAATTGTCTGTGTGCGAAGTGCACACAGGGGCCACAGCAAACCATGGGTAAGGTGGGGTAAGGTGGGGGGGGGTAAGATGGGGGGCATACAATTTCCAGAATAGGGCACGCATAATCAGTGGTAAATCATAAATGCCGAAAAGAAAAATTGTGCCACTTAAATAGCATATTTAGGCATAGAAATAGAGCTTATACATACGAGGAAAGCAACTTTTGTTGGTTACTTTAAAAAAAAAAAATTCCCACAATTGTTCTGGAATTTTAGGTGTAAGTTAAGTCTGACAAAGAAAGAGTTAAGAACTGGATGTTGATTTGCTTTTGTTTCATGGAGTATGGATGCAAGTTGGTCTGACATTCTTGTGTGGGATGTGAAAGCATGCAATTTCCACACATAAAAATGTCAGGCCAACTATAGCATCCATACTCCATGGAATGCCTCAAAATCATTATTCATTTCTAATGTTTACACTCAACTTTCATAAAGAGCATTCAGCACCAATTTTGAATATTTTGCTATCGAGTTGCAATTTGTGTCCATACAATATGAAAAGAAGTAGGGGCCTTGGCATGATGTTACATGACATGATTTCAACCAACCAACGTCCTCCATTCAAGATCCACAGCACGATCATGTAAGGGGAGGGCAGGTTGTCATAATTTCTTAACAACTCCTTATGGGAGACTCGAATATATAAGAGAATGCATTGAGACAGGGTTTTCCCAAAATTTCAGGAGGCTCTAGTCATGGAAGGGATAACCCTTTGAATATTGAATTCTCGATAGGTAGTAGTTTCAGTCCCATTCATTCATTTGTAGGGATGCTCAGCTAATAATAACAGGTAATTTATTATTATAACAGTCTCAGACATTCATAAAAGGAAATCAAAAGGAATATCTGTGGAGCTCCGTGGTCCAGTGGTTAGCGTGTCAGACCTATATTCGCTGTAAACACATCGATATGGGTTCGTGGCGCGGCACCGGTCATTGAGTCTCCACACAGCAGTGTCTTGGCCGCTTTAAGCGACATGCAATTGTCGGATTGCTCGCTGTTTCAAAACCCGCGCCAAGTTGTGACCCTTGAGCAAGGTTGCTCGTACTGTGTCGGCTTCGCATCACTCATGCGTTAAACGAGTACAATGTCAGCTTGTCATAATGATGATTATCAGAGCATGTTCTGATCAAACTAGAGCAGCGCATGCAATGGCTGCAGCCGGTTCATTGGTCGGCTTGTACAAATGACTGGGGTAATATTGTACCAAGCGTGTTGGAGCAAGTAATTGGTTAATCGCTATATAAAACTGGTCATTATTATTATTATTTATTTATTATTATTATTATTATTATCTGCCTGTTGTCTGCTTATGTTCTAACTCAACAAGAGAAACCATTAAAGGTACTCAATCCGATTAAGCGCCCCTCAATTACTATTTATTTGGCTTCAGGGGTAAAAAATATTTGATTCGTGTCGAGGAACCCACCCATCAAAGCTCAGAGTGATCAGATATCGATTTTTGAAATTTATTATTTTAAGTGGCCCAGTAAAAGTCAACGAGAAAGCAGTCTCAGACCAAATTGCGGATGAAGATGGATAACTCTAAAATCAAGTGGCTTTTTTGTGTCAGATATTTGACACACTGGCAAAATTTCTTTGAACAAATTGTTGATAAATAACAGGTTTTGGGCAATTTTATACTATAGTTGACCGTGGTTAGCATTATTTTTAGGGAATTAATCGATTCTGATAACTGAAGTGGCATTTCAAAAAATATTGTTGTTGTTGGAATCTGATGATATGGGGACAATGGAAAGGGTTAATTAATAAAGCCAGATTTATTTTTTCTTATTTTGGGTCCCATTGAACAGTTTGCCATGTCCAGTGGGTGTACTACAATCGAGGAAAGCATGAGTTACTGCTGAACTGCACTGAAGTTCAGTTGAAAATAAAATTATAATCATTTTCAACTCACATGCTTGGATAACAGTAAAAAACAGGTTCATATTTTGGTGTTGATCGAGTATCGTCAATAAAATTAGAGCTCTAATTAATAAAACTAATCAGTACTTCTATAGTATTTCTACAAATAAGGTAACAGATTCAAGTGGAACTGAAACTTGAAACAATTTTTATTTTCAACCAATGAAAATGCGGTGTGGGGGCGAAAGGGTTAAGTTGGGGAGTAAAAAACAATGTCATCATAAACAAGGCTTCAAGTTAAAATCGTACATGTCTCGCTTGAATTCCCTTGGAATTCCCTTTTACTGTGTGGTGGAATTACTATTATGATAATAATTACATGATACATAGAGGCATCTGTTACTTTATTTACGTACGAGTTTCTGTGACGACTTTTGGGAATTCTCGGACATTCTGAGGGTAACTTTTCAGGATTTAGTCGGAAATATGGCTCAGTGAGAGCTTTCCGATGAATGGCAACAAGCCATATTTCCGACTAAATCCTGAAAAGTTACCCATAATTCTGCTGTGGTTAAGAAGGAGTCGATTAATTAGGGCATTACTGTAAGTGAAACTCCAGATGCCGCTATATACTCTGAGTCTGAGCCTGAGGTCAGTGAATGAGGACATGCATTATCCAATCAGAATAGACAACCTAATCAAACTTTGAAAGCATGTTTTATGTCTTTACAAACACCAATGCATTAATCAATGTTCACTGTGAAGGGTTATATCGCTTGAGACCATGTGGTAGATAAAGGCACTCAATGCGATCAGACGCTCCTAAATTACTATTTCTTTGACTTCGGGGTAAAAAATATTTCATTCATGTCTAGGAACCCACCCATCAAAGCTCAGAGTGATCAGATATCGATTTTTGAAGTCTGTTATTTCTCGAGATGTGTAATAATATGTGGTCCAGAAACACGTGGTCAAACGGAGGGTCTTGGACAATATTGCAGATGACGATGGATAATTCTAAAATCAAGTGGTATTAAATATGGTCAAATTTTGTGATAATACAGCCATATTTTTTAAATCTGTTATTTCCCGAGATATGTCATTTTTGGCGGCTTGCTATTATTTGTCATGCCGACGGTCTCGGACCAAATTGCAGATAAAGATGGATAACTCTAAAATCAAGTGGCTTTGAGTGTTAGATATTTCGAAATCTGACCAAATTTCATTGAATAAAATATTGATAAATAACAAGTTTTGGGAAATTTGATACCATAGATGACAGTGGTTAGCATTATTTTGTTGCAATAAATCAATTCTGACAACTAAAGTGTATTTTGAAGAAATGTTGTATCTTGTTGGTATCGGAGTGAGTACCTTTAACAACTGGTACTCAACTTTTTGGATCTCCAATAACTTTGACAATTTAGCCAAACACATTATTTTCATCAGTGATGATTGGTGTCACATAATGTTTTACTTGTACGAGGACTGGATAAAGGTAGTAGAAAATAAAGAGCATTTGTCACACCTCCAATGCTCAGAGAAGTTGTGATTATATATGTCACTTTCATGGAAATATTAAGCTACTTCAGTGAAATAAGCTACTTTAAGTGGTAAGCCAACATGACAGACATTGAGATCGTTTGCAGATTGCTGAATCAGAAGGGTTGCGCACTACGTTCGTGACTAATCTACTTAAAGGACAAGCACCTGCTGCATGATAAATCTATATTTTAGTTCATATATCTACTTGTATATCCAAATTATAAATGTATCTATCCCTATTTAACAAAACTTTAATCTGCTGTAAAATCAGCTACCTATCTTGTCCCGTGTCATGTAACAAATACAGTAATGCCCTAAATAATTGACTCCTTAACCACAGCAGAATTATGGGTAATTTTTCAGGATTTAGTCGGAAATATGGCTTGTTGCCATTCATCAGAAAGCTCTCACTGGTTAAGGAGTCGATATTTAGAGCATTACTGTTTATATACTGCATGAGATGGGTTACTGTAAGCATAACAGTAGGGGCCTGCAAATGTTCGAGATTCGGTGTCGACACCGAATCGGACACCCGATTTTGAATATTTTTTAATATTCAATTTGTTCCCATCATTGATATGTTTGCGAATTTCACACAGGGTGATAATGAATATGCATCTCAGCATATGTATTGAAAACAATGCACAGAAGACAAATTATCTAAACTTATTAATTGTTCTATGGGACGGATGTAGGCCTCAGTTTTTCCCTATTAATCTATTGTGGGCATGGCATGCATGTAAACATATGTGACCCGCCATATCAAATCCAGTCGTAAGTCGGGATTTTTTTACCCTGTGCCAATGCATTCTCTTATATATGCGAGTCGACCATAGGTCGCCTCGCATATATAAGAGAATGCATTGGCCTAACAATTTTTTATCATTTTTATTTTAAATAAATATTTCTTACAATTTTTAGGACATAAAATAAAAAACATCCATTACCCTGCAGGGAGCCCCACACATATATAGAAGCAATATAGAAGAGTGTCGTCTGCTCATGTTTGTCTTGAGCTCTGTATGGGTGAAATTATAAAATTGTTAAAGAATACAAGAAAAAATTATTAAAATTGTAAAAAATTGTTAGGCCAATGCATTCTCTTATATATGCGAGGCGACCTAAGAGAATACATTGGCACAGGGTATATGGGTTGATACAAAAATCGGACCTGGCACTCAAAGGGTTAATGACTAACTGCAGTCTGCAAACTGCAGAATTATTTTACGCCTATACATTTCCTGAAACATGTTAGTTTAATTTCTTTCAAAATCCACACTGAGATTTCCCCAATGTCTTATAACGTACAATTATAATAACAAGCTCGTGGACCTATGCTATACACAGGCGGCTAGACAATCTGAGATTTGATTTGCAGGGCCCATCATAACAGGTAGATACCATTTGTAGTGACAGCATCTCTGAGACCCATTTATAGTTCTAACACTATAAATATTTTAGCAAATTTAATTATATGTTATTAAATTGCCAACAAATCACCAACATGCAAATTGGTCCTACCCCATTAACCTCTTTGCTGCTATGATGTCCGTAAAAGTGCATGACGTGTGCTATATGGTCCATAGGTACTACGGGCCTACTTCAGCACACTAGCTGAGTAGGCCATTATACATAAAGCTGCTTTCACATACATGCGTTTAATGCATGCGTTTTACGCATCCGTACGCGCATCGTTTCGATCTCCAATGTTATCACTGAGGCTTTCACATACCATCCGCTTAACGCGCGTGGGTGCGTGTGCGCATAACTTTTCGCTCCGAGACCGAAAAGCTGTCCGTTTTACGCATAGCGGACAGGGGTATTCGGTGCGATGTTGTTAATCATGGGATATACCGTAGATATTTTGTGGTGTTTACGAATGGGAATGATATAATATGTGGGGGCGAATGCCAGCTGGAACCATGCTATCTAATCTTTGGTCAAATTAAACAAGAATGAAATAATTGTGATGGCAGTTATAGGTCAAAATATACATCAAATGACATGCCTTAATTGGTTTTGTGGGAATTAGCATTTTTTCTGGCAGTCTCTCATATAGAAGCGTATAGGTGCACCATGCCCAAACACAGGTACGAAGCTTGTTTCGACGAGGAGCTGATAGATTCTGTACGCCAATTTGACAACCTGTTTAATCCGAAAAATATTGGATATCACCATTTACAGAGATCGCAAAATTCACGGAAAACAATGTTGAGCGCCACGAAGAACTCGGGACATAGAGAATGTTCAGGCAATTAGCTCTCAGTCCATGCACGATGACAGGGTGACACAATGTGTATATTATTTTGTTGTTTATTTAGGGAGGGTGGTTCATATGTTGTTTTAACTGAAATATATCAATATCTTGGGATATATTACCAAATTATATTGCTAAATTTCTGTTCATTTAGTCTACATATGTGTAACTATACATATGTGTATTTGTTCGTCCCTATATTGGTGAGTGAAACTGAACACATTTGTTTCAATACTAAAACGATTCATGGATTTGTTGCATGGAGGACAATGAAATGTAAAAGCAATATGGCTTAAAATCTGCGAAACCGCTCCAAACGGTGCGTTTTTTTCCTTCTCATTTAGTATTAAATTTGAAGACAAGGTGGAGAAGTATTCGAGATAAGTATACCCGATTAAGCAATCTTTGGAACGTCCTCGTCGGAGGAGGAATCCATGGCGAAAGGACAATATGCAACACAAATAATTCTTCACGCATCCGCTAACGGACGCGTATGTGCAGAGGTAAACGGAGGTATGTGAAAGCTCTAAACGCACGTCCGCCTAATGCATCCGTAAAACGCATGCGTTAAGCGCGTGTATGTGAAAGCAGCTTTACTGTAGAGATTGGTGCATTGGAATTACTGTATCTCGAAGTTTCAAACAGTGTGTGATGTTCCATGATTTTGAATGATAATAGCCTTTCAACTGAGTCAGTTTTATGGTTCTTGTGATATTCCCGTTATATTTCACACTGGAAAATGACAATAACATCAATAGTAGAGTTGCTTATGTACTTTCGTGGGAATTTTTTGAACAAATATAGAGACTATGATATTACGATAGGGTATCACTTACTTTGTAGGAAAAAGTTTGTTAGACTTCATGGTTCCGCGACTGGAGAGAATTATGACATCACAAAGATGATGCCATTGTCGGTTCAGTTCAGATGTAGGGTTGTCATAAGAACTGACGAATTCAGCGCATGTTTCTTAATTGTTATACATTCTTTTCAGTTAGGGCAATTCATCAATAGTAGTTCTCGAAGTACAGTACCCAATTTAACGGGAAAATGTTATTCCAGTCAAAGATGGCTGCCAAAATGGCACTAAAAAATCAACAATTTTGAGATTTTCAAGAATCTCATGTAAATGACCTTCCGTTTGGTATCGACTGCGAAATGTGACAATTCTGTGTTTAATTATTGCTTCAGCAATGTGGTGACCAATGGTATTGTACAAAACGTTGTTCGATCTGTCAAAAATCCACTGTAGACAATCGAATTATATCATCTTGTGAAAAATTAATTCAGATATTGTAACAATATATTTAAAGAAATGAGCGGCATTCAGTGATGGGAAAGAAGTATTCGTGCCACATGCGGAATTATTATCACACTTCAACAAAACTGATGGCTACCAAAATGGCAGTCAAAATACAAATGTCAGTGTTCGTTACGGTACATCACCAAATGTCGCCCTGGCATTCCATCATGGGGAATTAGGTTAATCGGCTAATTTTAAGTATATGCGCATAGCTTTAATTTCTTTTACAAATTAGCGATGTCCTATACGGCATACGCGGCATTTCTTCAAATTTCCTGATATTAAGTGAGGAGGGTGTTGAAGAGAAAATCCAACTCACTATGTGAAATTAGAAAGTATATTAGACCGTCATCTTAGCTTGGGTGGGCAAGTGTTACTATTCCAATGTCTAGACTTCTGTGCTATACTCTAAGCCAAAGTACTAAGTGAGAAGTAATGGTGGTTACCATATCAAATGGTAATTGATGATGCAGTTAATCGTTAGTGTTAGTTCTTGTCGTGACATATCTGTAGCAAATGCATATAGTGTATCATAGCAGGTAGCAATACGCAATTGTTTATTGTGATAGCTATGAAGTGGGATTGTACTTCTCAGCTATACCATTAATCTTGGCAAGCAAGAAACAACACATCCTTGTTTATAAAACACAAACAATAGTAGAATTAATTATATGGCTGTCATTTGGCCTGCTAATATTAATGTCTCACTGTTAGTTGCGCTGTAACCTTTAATTAAATGTGCATGTTAACACCATTTGAACCTCGTTTAGCTGAACTTAGCAGGTTTCAATCGTATTGATAACCACAACAGATCAAAATAGAATAGACACCCATAGGTGGGTAATATATCCGTATATGCGGTAGTGTCCCGTATCAAGCTTAAAGTGATATATTGTGAATACCAGGTTCTGAAATCTGGATGATTGTTTTCACCAAAGTAGTCCAACCACTTTCATTGCAAATGTGGAGTTTTGAAAAGATAATATAAGTTAGTGACCCCACAGGACATGTTATTCAGTTGAAATGAACATTGCCATACACCAGGCTAGATCCCCACAAACGGGCGAATTGGTATGTCTGGTTCTTGGCTTTCCTCGTGTTCAGTTAATTGGTCGTAGCCACACAAAGTGATTCGCCCAATATACGAAAGGTGGCTTGGCATGAACACGGTAGGCTGGTATGGACCATTGAGCATACAGCAAACTAATATCCCATATTGATTTCTATGATTTAGGCATGTAAAAAGTTTAGTGAGACAATGCATTACGTTTGTACATCAGTTTAATAGGAAAGTGGTTCTGTGCAATGGTTATGACTGTGCTTCCGGCCGCACTTGATTAGCGATTATTTTGAAGTTTATCGAAATCAACAGGGACTGCGCAACTGCTTTGCATATCCAACCATGCAGCTTAGATGACGAAAGAATGTGAATGGTAAGCGCAATAGATACGAGCCAAAAATAGACAGGCGATACTTATTATGATACCAATTCCCGCGTTTTGACAAACTGTACGACCACATGGTGGGAAACGGGTGAAACGTCTATTAGTAGTGATGGGTCTTCCGGTGTCATGTGATCAGTTTGATTTATTATGTCCAATATACTCTGGAATCCAGGTTCTTAATACCAAATGACATTATGGGGCAACGCAGTCCACTAACTTCTTACAACATAATGTGAAGTAATATTTAAGAAATAAATACACGGTGTAGAGGTGTGTATGGTCAAGTTGTACCACAAAAATCTGATTGTAGGACGACGCGTAGCGGAGTCCTACAATCAGTTTTTTGTGGTACAACTTGACCATACACACCGATACACCGTGTATTTATTTCTTTTGTAATACGACTGAAAGTTTATGGTCACAATTCGACTGAATAGTCAACGAAATACTGCGCTTTTTCGGTCTCAGGTGAGAAAACATTTCGTGGTGTAATTCGTATTGGGCGTACTCGATTTCTTTGCATGGAGTACTCTGGTAATGTCTTGTCTTGTTATGAAATTCCCCTGTTGACTTTTCGAGGCACCTCTTCTAGAAATAATCGTTGTGATTGGCTAAAAAACTATGTGTTTTCAGCGGCGCCCGTGCGTTTCATTTAAATTGTACAGGAAATACGGTTGCGGTCATTTCTGTTTTGAACGTTGTTGGGACAACGTGAATATGATCATCGACTATGGACCAATTTCCTTACACAAAGCGATCTAAATGATCTAGTTTACTAAACTAATCTTATTCCCCTTCTGTACTGGTGAACAAACGCTTTCATTTTCAACTTGATTCCGAAATATCGAATATGATCGAGATTCGAATCGACGAATGCACAGCCCAGGCCCCATGGATTTATTTTGTCATTTAATATACTTATTAAGTAACTTTCTTTGGTCGTAACATATATCAATATACCATAACATCATTTGGACCATATTCATTGGCAACCAAACTGGTTTCAAGCGACAAATCGCTAGAAAATTCGCAAGATTGTCAAGATGTAGCAAAATTCAAAGGGTTACGGGTGCGGGTGTACTCCGTTGATGCCCCGTTTGCGCGGAGTTAGAAAAGACGGGAAAAGTCGCGTGCGGCGATCTGAATAAACCGATTTTTTTCGTGGTACAATTGGAAAAAGTAGAATTGTACCACAAAACTGGAACGAGATAGCCATGGTAACTCGGGCCACTGGCCAATCAGGACATGGCTTTTAAGCATAGTTAGGCAGTGTCGTATTACAATTGGAGTTAATAACAGCTCATGACGTGCCATGTTGATTCTGGTTATAACGTTATCATGAACCAAAGGAAATGTGGAAATGAAGGAAGTTGAATTAGCACGCGTAACTACGGAGGTGGCCATGGTTCACTATAATAACAATAATGGCATCTTTCAGATCATATTATATAGGCCGATCCATATATATTCTAATGACTCAAACTGTTCTAATTCTATTCGACTAGGAGTTATCAGATCAGTCTGGCTATATCCCATAAATTGTATATACCATGCTGCATTCATGCATCTTGATAATCCCCCAACCAAGTGGCATATATAGATTAACTTCAGCAGAACACGGTCATGATGAGGCTATTGTACGCAGAGCTCCATACATGTTCACGTGAAAATCAATCCAGTTTGATCAGATAGACTTTAGTTTAAACAGTATTTATTCCATGAATAATACAAAAACTATTAGTATACGTTTAATCGTGGACCGGATTCGACATCAACTGTGCAGGCTTATGTGAGTAATTTCCGGGAATCATTTTATATTCACCCCACCTAACAATAGTGTTATGGTCCAGATACACATAAACGCTACTTGTATATGAGACAAACTCATTATATACATTTGTACATACATGTAGTGATACATAAGTATGCTAATATCGCTGCAATACAAGTAAATATATTGCTTGAGTTCTAGTTCAAATTTGTCAAGATCCCAACTTGGTCGTCATAGTAATGCACATGTGGAAATGTAGCGGTACTTTAATAGTATGAACTGGTGACAAGAAGCAGTCTAAGCATGAGGCAATCATCAACATTTCTTCCTGCATATATGTTTGCCAGAATGGTAGAATGGGGTTTCTGATCATTTTGTGTCGATTTTCCATTCCAATCACCAAGAGTACCCATACAAGGGTTGATTTTACGAAGACTTTTATGGAAAACGTCATAAAACGTCCGTGTAGCTTCGACAGACTATCCAACCTCATTCATCTACCAAGCCTATACCGGCTGTATACATATATTTTCAATTTCAGGCTTCAAAAGCCAGCTACTGTTAGCTATATACAGTAATCTGATTGAGTCCGTCGCTAGACCTTTTAGTATACGAGTAGATATTAGATAAACTCAATCGTTATCGATATGCAAGAACGTATGGCGATCATATGCATGATTTTAGCATTGGTAGCTGACATCGCCTGAAGTTGGAAACTTCACTATTATCTCCACATACCACGTAGGTCTCTATTAAATTATTTATATAATATCAGAATCGAGTTTGACACAAGTCCATTTACTTAACGTGCTCGAACATATATTTCAGTTTTATATATTTCTCACCGAAAGCCCATGTATGATAATGATATGCGTATGTACCTTTCTCGCACGCTGTGATATATTTCGGAAATATATCTATTTTAATGTCAAATTTCGCCATTTCCGCCACATTGGCGGCCATCTCGATTACAATGAGATATTAATAACTCCGCGTAATCTAAATCGGAGTACATTCATTTATATATCTAACACCGAGATATCATTCTCCTGTTGCGGACATGTTATTTGACGTGTGCAAATATAATGTTTGGCGAATTTTCACGATGCTTATTTGGACAATAATTGTCATATGAACTCGCATATTGAGTCATTGCGGAATGACAACTACTATGAATGTGCCGTAACATGGCAGATATTTATTTGGAAGAAGCAAATTAGTCTACTACATTCATGACAGAAACGTAATTGGATGAAAAAGGGTAAAATTTGCGTATTATCGTATTTTGGCCGCCATCTTGGAAGCCATCTTGGATTAAGTTGACAGTTTCTGGATCCAGTTAGATGTAAATACCTTATGTAATGATCATACTCATTTCCATCATCAATTATTTCTAAATTTCTATAAGGATATAGTTAGAAAATAAAAAAGTATATTTTGGCGAAATTCATAACAATTCCTTTAAATCATCGCATTTGGAGAATTAAATCAAGGTTATGATTCAAGAAATCAACTAATGTGATGCCTAAGCGAGTTGTTATCAAGATTGAAGAGAAGTATATTCCCTAATCGTCACCAGTTCGATACAATCGGAAATGATGTAAGCGACATGTATGGAAAATCATCAATTTCCCACTTCCGGTCGCCATTTTGGCAGCCATCTTTGATCAAGAGGACAAATTTTTATTTAAAAATATAACATGGCGTCACACCATGCACAGTACAAAAGGATTGTCATTTATTTTATATCAAAATTATATTTTTATCATGAAATATAACAATGGCGAACTTAAAAAAATGAGCATGGCGGCCATCTTTGTGACATCATCAGACCACCCAGTCGCGACCCCAGGGGGTCTAACAAATTTTTTTCTGAAGTAGAGACCATATACTGGCTCATGAACATGGTCTCTATATATGTTCATGAATTTCCCACAGGAGCCCAAAATCTGACATAAGCGACTCTACTACAACAGCCCTGCACACTATGTTGTAACTTCAATTTGCAGCGAAGAGGTTAAGTAGAACAAGATCTATGTTACAGAAGAATTACTGGTAGACTGGATATTTGAGCTGAGGTAAATATATTCATTCTTTTGAAATTGAATTTATCTTTATACTGTTAATGTTTTAGTCATCGATATCATATTTAAGGGGCTTAACTTATTAATTACTATAAAATTTCAATTAACTCTTGTTCAAGAAAATGTACTGATTAATTTCGACAGTCCACAAAATGCATCACATTCGTGAAACTGTCTCCCTCTATTAGTGAGCTGGCCCTCACTAACCAGGCTGCCTTGGTAAGCTAGCTGGGTAAGCCAGGTCGCCTGTGCTGATGAATGTTAAAAATAGTTTGCATTTATATTAGGCGAGCCAGCCCTGTCAACCGGGCCAGCTCAGTTTGAGAGATCGGGCTAGCCCACTAAACCGAGCCAGATTTTAACCATGTAAACACTTCTTGCTGGGCTGGAACTGATTGGCGTAGCTAAAATAATGCTCTAAATAATCGACTCCTTAACCACAGCAGAATTATGGGTAATTTTTTCAGGATTTAGTCGAAAATATGGCTTGTTGCCATTCATCGGAAAGCTCTCACCATGTTATTGGCGATATAATTCATATTTCTTCTTTTGTCCAGGCAGTCTGGCCCGTGGTAGCTTTTTTTCATATAACACCTTGTACGCTCAGCTCAGTTATCCAGGCTGGCTCAGTTGGCCGGGCCAGCCTGGTCTCACAGGCCCTTAATCTTAATAAACTCAAGTGCGAATGTTAGTCCATTGCCTATTGTTGGTCGATCACCGATGGATATTTATTACCCGAGGTGAGCTCTAAATATATTGACCTAAAAACTGAGGGAATATATTAACTGATTGATTCTACGGAGTTAGTATCTGGATTGAGGCCACCCACTCACAATCCCGTGACTGGGAGACTCAATAAGAAATTAATGAACCTTTCTAATCGGCTGTTGTCCAAAATTAATCTTCTCAATATGACCGCTCGTTACATCAGTCGACTATCAACAATTGGATATGTCCTGTGTTGACCCACGATTTATACTACTGGTGCAGTAAAGGCTTCTCGGAGAACAGCACGATAAACATTTGCTAAAATTAACCCTCTATTCCGATGGTGTAATGTGAATAGCTTCACCGAGATTAACATAGAATAGCTCACAACAATTGCTAAAATTAACCCTCTATTCTGATGGTGTGATGTGAAAAGCCACGCGGAGATTAACGTAGAATAACTCACAACAATCGCTAAAATTAAGCCTCTATTCCGATGGTGTGATGTGAAAAGCCACACGGAGATTATCGTAGAATAACTCACAACAATCGCTAAAATTAACCCTCTATTCTGATGGTGTGATGTGAAAAGCCACATGGAGATTAATATAGAATAACTCACAACAATCGCTAAAATTAACCCTCTACTGATGGTCTGATGTGAAAAGCCACACAGAGATCCCCCTACCAAAATGCAGCTATGCTAATGTTTGGAGCTACCAGACTTTCATTTTTGAGTCGCGCAATCGCTCTTGCACACCATCGCGCGGCTAAAATTGAAAAACAGCGAGCGAGCGATTGCCCACCTAGGCCAAATACAGAGAGCGAACCTGATAACGCTATTTTCAGTGTCTACTCAGACGAGGTCACACGGTGTGACGTGTCGAATGCACTATCTGTCTGAGACTGAAGATTCGAAGCTAAAAATACATTTCTATGTATGGCTTATGACGTCACATAAATTCCTGGAAAATCAAAGCGAGACCACGTGGCCGGGAGATGTTGATATTTATTCCGTCAGCATGGAATCGGAGTATTAAATTGATTCCTTATTAATAATTATGAATTACAATTAATATAGGAGCATGTACAATATAAAACATAGTGTGTAACATTCACTTGTGCTTATGGATAGTGGATTAAGCAGTGTTAAACCATCAAAGAGATTCACTGGACATCGATCGTGAGTCTAAACTAATTCAATTTACGCGGCATTTATGAATGTATTTCCGCTGTTTATTTTATCTTGATAGAAACCGCGCGCCTGGCCAAAACCCAGCGAGCAGGACTCTGTACGCCTACATTTTCTAAAAATGAAAGTCTGAGCTACACTAGATTTTAGCTAACAAACAAACTAAAACCTAGCTAATACTTTAGTGTACATGTAGAATAACTACAGCATAGCTAAGATATATGCTAAAACTTAGCTAATATATTAGTTATATTTTAGCTTAATCAAAGGTTGAATCACAAAAAGACTCCAGCAGGCTAGAAAGTAGCTAAGTTGACTTGATATAAATAACACCATGCTAGAAGTTAGTTAATTAAACTTTATTAAAATTTGCTGTGCTAGAACTAAGCTAATTTAACACAGACAATATTGATTGAAATGACACCTGGCTAAAAAATAGCTAATTCAGCTTTGAATACAAATTTCAACTTGACTAGATCTGGGTCACATGACTGAGTCATGTGAGTTGTCATGTGACTGTGCAGACGTCACTGTTATCCATGTTTTATCACAACAATCTTTAGGTAAGTTATTGATTGTGTGGCTTTAATGTTTTCTATTTGACTCATAGAATATGGTTGTAGTGATATTTTTATTTATGATATTATTTTAACAATTATTTTTCCATTTCCAAGAATGACCTTCAGGACCACTATCTAGAATATAACTATAGTACAGCATTAATCAACTAGCATCCAGACCATACTAAATCTTAGCTAAATATTAGCTAAAAATTAGCTAATTTATGTAACTAAAAAGTAGCTAATTGTTAGCTAGATGATAGCTAAATATTATATTTAGCTAATATTAGTTATATTCTAGTTAAAATTTAGCTATTTTTAGCTGGTATCTAGTACAGTATTAATCAGCTAGCATCCAGACCATACTAAATCTTAGCTAAATATTAGCTAAAAAATTAGCTAATTTATGTAACTAAAAAGTAGCTAATTGTTAGCTAGATGATAGCTAAATATTATATTTAATAATATTAGTTATATTCTAGTTAAAATTTAGCTATTTTTAGCTGGTATCTAGTACAGTATTAATCAGCTAGCATCCAGACCATACTAAATCTTAGCTAAAAATTAGCTAACTGATGTGACTAAAAAGTAGCTAATTGTTAGCTAAATGATAGCTAAATATCTAATTAGCATAATTGAAACGGTTAAAAGTTAGCTAACGCTCATGGGTTTTGCCAAAGGAAATTCATCTTAGCTAATATCTAGCTAATTTCAGCTAATATCTAGTTAAGCTAAATAGTAACTAGGATATTGACTTGACCTTAACTAAATGTCAGCTAATGTGACTGGCTAATAATTGGCTAATAATTAACTAGATTATAACTGATTTTTGGTAGGGGGATCAACATAGAATAGCTCACAACAATCGCTAAAATTAACCCTCTATTCCGATGGTGTGATGTGAAAAGCCACACGGAGATTAACGTAGAATATCTCACAACAATCGCTGAATTAACCCTCTATTCTGATGGTGAGCTGTGAAAAACCACACAGAGATTAACATAGAATAGCTCACAACAATCGCTAAAGTTAACCCTCTATTCTGATGGTGTGATGTGAAAAGCTTCATGGAGATTAACATAGAATAGCTCACAACAATCACTAAAATTAACCCTCTATTCTAATGGTGTGATGTGAAAAGCCACGCGGAGATTAACGTAGAATAACTCACAACAATCGCTAAAATTAACCCTCTATTCTGATGGTGTGATGTGAAAAGCCACACAGAGATTAACGTAGAATAACTCACAACAATCATTAAAATTAACCCTCTATGATCATGTTTGATGTGAAAAGCTTCACGGAGTAAAGTATAAAATATCTCCCTAGAAACAACTTCAAGAATTCCCTATCATGGTGGTGTGATAATATGATAAACTTCAAATAACATACTGCATCTACTGCTCCATGGCTATTCCTTAGTGCACCATTTAGAACAAGATTTAGGGAAATAACAATATTTATTGAAATGTGGGGATAATTTTTAAATGTTGAGAAATTAATTAAAGCTGCTTATTCCCTCAGATAAGAAAGGTAATAGAAAACAAGAGATTGCGCCGGTTTCTGCTTGGACGGGAAAAAACCCAACTTTTTCATATAAACAAAGATAAATATAAACTGTAGAAAGGAAAATATGAACAAATCAATTGAACACTCAATTGATTTCCATCATAATAGTGAACATCCTCACCAAATTTCATTGATATCCGTCAACCGGTGGTGGAGATATGTACTAAAAACAATTATAAATCTACAAAGATGAATAACTCTCGAACGGAAACCGGAAAAAATTGATTGAACACTCAATAAAATGATTGAACATTCAATTGATTGCCCACATAGTAGTGAACATGCAGCCAAACCAAAATTCATTGAGAATCCTCAAATGGTGGTGGAGATATCTGCTCGGATGGATAAACTAGATAAATAAAGATGAATATCTCTAGAATGGAAAATCCAGAAAAAAAATTAAATTGAACACTCCTATGAATGCCCTTATAGTAGTGAACATCCATAGCAAATTTCATTGAGATTCATCAACCAGTGGTGACGATATCTGCCCGGACGGACAAAAAAAACAAACATTTCCAGATAAACAAAGATGAATAACTCTAAAATGGAAAATCTAGAAAAATAGATTGAGCACTCCGTTGAATGACCTCACAGTAGTGAACATCCAAACCAAATTTGAGTTATCTGCCCAGACGGACATATGGACGGATGTATAGATGTCCGGACGGGCAGAAGAGGTCAATCCAGTATACCCCCCCATTCTCTTTGAGAGTGGGGTATAATTATACTCATTGTTTCAAATATTATTAACCACTTTTATACAGAGCCAAAAAACTTGCTGCTAATAGATTTATAGACATACATTCTGTTATTCATGCACATGGCCCATTATTGATTTTTGAACATCTAATCAATATATGTTTGAATATTGGCTAATTAACCCTTTTGATACAAAATATTCATTTGACGAACAGATCCCTTAGGAAATGTTCCGATAATAAGTTCAACAAACGACCTACTACCAATTAATAGCATTTATTTTGCAATGTATATTATATGTTGTCTGCTTACATTTCCTGAACATCCCTCCAGATGAATAATAGACCATTCCAATGTATATTTTTACATATGATGGGAGAATCCATTTAGTATTGAAAGTGTTAATATAAAGTTTTGCCAAAGTCAGTTCTTCTGATTAGGTAGAACTTTTATCTAGTTTAATTTTATATACTCTTAAAGGCAGGGTCGGCGTTCGTTGCGGAAATATTCATATTTGTTCAAATCGCCATCAACAGAATGAATATTAAAATATATATAGTTTTGTTCATATGCCAAACAAATTAATCAGCGCGTAAATAGTATATTGTCGTCAAGACGTACGATGGTGTACGTAAACAAGAGCATGCTCGTGTTACAGAAGTTGTGCTTCTGTTTACATAACACAGTGCAATTCTATTGGTTAATCACACACAAATGATATAAACGCTCTTTATTATTTCCACATCAGGAAAACAGTAACAAATAAAGCTCTTTATATTTACCATATCCGGATCTAAACAAAAGCCAGGTAACGTTTTTTGCTTTTGTTTACATAATAAGGGGAAAAATTAACAATAACATACTGTTTATGTCATATTTCTGATTGGTATAAGAACAAGGGATGTCTATATTTTACTATTCTTTCTGTTTATGGCGGTTTTTGATGGAGGTGAATATTTTAACAGCATACCCACTGTCAACGCCGCCCGTATCTTTAAGTTTTTTCTTGTATTTTCGAAGAAATCAGTCATATTTAATTACCCAATGATAAATTTCTGTAAAACCTCACTACAAACTACAAATGTCTCAGTTTTGACAAAAACAAGGACCGACATTCCATCAGATATTGATTTAACATATTTGAGGTTACATCTGCTGGGGACATCACCATGTCGTCTCCATGTCCTCTCATGTAAAACATCCCACAGCAAAATATCAACACGACAATGAATAAATCATGAGTATATATCGCGAGATATTCATCAACAGGAAATTGTTCTGTATGTATCATTAGAAACATGAAGAAATGCTGCTACAAGCAATCTGACAATAACCTACCTCCTAGCTACGAGATTGTAAGCTTAATCGGAAGTTCAAAATTGACGGAGATTTCGGATTAGACCTGGAGGAAATTCTCACAAACTTTGCAGCCCTGTGGTGGTTTATACCATATTTATTCATGACTTTATTTTGAACTTGGGATGAAAATATGAAGATCATTATATCAAGGCCACATACCAAGTTTAATAAATTTCTATCAAATACTATTCAAATTTTCATTCTGACAACAAAATAATCAGCAAATTTCTGACAACATAATAATCAGCAAATTCTAAGTCAAAAAGGGATACAACTCCATCAGAAATAATCAGATAAGACCCAAATTTGATCTAGATTGGGACTTTCTCATATGAAGGCCATATATAACAAGCTTTATTATAAAATTCTGTCAAATAATTTTCAAGTTATCATCCGGACAATAAACATTTTGGACAGACGAAAAGATCCCCCCCCCACAAAATAATTGGGGGGGGGGGGACAAATTAAATTTTTCACCCACAATAAGAGCTTCAATGGTTAATAAATTGACTATGAAAGCAGTAGAAATGTATTTCAACAAGTTGGGGGAGGGGGGGCAAGGGGGGTATTAACCCCCCCAATATTTTCCAAAGGTCAGTAAAAATATTTGGCAAACTAATGAAGTATCGCCGACGATCGCGGCAATGCACACCCCCACGATACATACCCACACCATACATACCTCCATGATACATACCCAAACTATACATACCCCCACGATACCTACCCACTATACATACCCACTATACATACCCACGATGCATACACACACTATTCATACCCACACGATAAATACCCCACGATACATACCCATGGTGATGTGTGTATCCATGTAGTCTACTTTCTCATGATTGTTTGTGACATATTTACTTTCTGAATATCTGATCCCAGTTATGGGAGTAATTTCACATCATTAATGACTAGATAATAACACAACATGAATTCCCATATACCTATTTGTTCATTACACTTTCAATCAGCCTACCATTTTATGAAATTAAATTACAATTGATAAATGATAAGAATGTTGATCTAATCTATGATAATGTAGTGGGTGGGAAAACAATGTCAGATGGGTCAGAAGCCACCAGAGAGCCACTTTAAGCTTCCAATGTCAGAAAATTTTCCCGGGGGAGGACCATCGGACCCCCCCCCATCAAGAGGGGGCGACCCCCTCTCGTGCTCTCCCCCACCGACGCCTTTGGCGTCGGGTCATCGCTTCGTGATGAATGGTTATACCCCCCCAATAAAATTTGCTTGCTATGCCCCTGGAATCGATTCAGGAGCGAAATATGCGAAATGAATCGAATCGAAGTCAGTGTAGTCCTTACTCCACCATAAAACTGACGTCGTGATATGGCCCAATAATCCGAACCAAACCTCAACAAATTATATACAGAAATCCAACAAAGAAAATCTGAACAATATCAATGAACCCTCTTTTGATTTCCTCCTGATGACAAACCTGCACACCAAATTTCATTGAGATCCGATATTGAGATATACGAGTGGGTGGACAGATGGACAGAAGGATGCATGTAATGCAGTATACACCCCATCTTTTGAGATGGGGGTATAATTATATAGGCCCAAGTGAATTTGAATTTAAAGTTGTGTGTAATAAATATACTCAAGTAATCCAAATTGGTATGATATTCAAGCCTTGAAATAGTGTGTCTGTCATTTGCAGAATGAGGTCCACAGAGGGTGAATTTAGTGATGCTACCCCGCTATGCGGGCTAGCATCACCAAATTCACCCTCTGGGAACCTCATTCTGCTGAGGTGCAAGCAGAATGAGGTCCCCAGAGGGTGAATTTGGTGATGCTAGCCCGCTATGCAGGGTGGCATCACTAAATTCACCCTATGGGGACCTCATTCTGCAAATGACAGACACACTATTTCAAGGCTTGATGATATTCAGAAGAACTATCAGAATCTCTGGGAAATTTCCCAGAATACTTTATAAACTAGAGGTGTGACTGTCCCAATGGGACTACGGATACCCCCCTGTTTTTAAAATACTAAGATGTTTCACATGTCAGTAAACATTTAGTTAAAATAATAAAATAACAGTTCCCATTGCAGGTGTACAACCATAACCCTAATCTTAAATCTATTGACCGAAAAATGTAGGAATAAAAGCTTGGACAAAATTATGTATGTTGCGAAAAAAATTCTAAGTTGTAAAAGGGGAATAACTCCACCAAAAAATGTTGGACAGACGTCATAATCGCAGGTGCACAGGTTCCCATGGTACTAAATATCAGTGCCAAGATTAAAAAACATTGACCGAAAAATGTAGGAATAAAAGCTCGGACAAAATTATGAATGTTGCAAAAAAAGTTTCTAAATAAAAAAAGGGGGATAACTCCACCAAAAAATGTCGGACAGACGTCATAATCGCAAGTGCACAAGTTCCCATGGTACTAAATATCTGTGCCACGTTTTAAAAAAATTGTCTGAAAAATGTAGGAATAAAAGCTCGGACAAAAGTATACATGTTGTGAAAAATTTCTAAGTCGAAAAAGGGGGGATAACTCCACTAAAAAAAGTCCAACAGACGTCATAATCGCAGGTGCACAGGTTCCCATGGTGGTTGATGTCTGTGCCAAGTTTCACGGAAATTGATCAAAAAACGACTGAGAAAAACTCCGGACAAATTTGTGTCCACGGACGGACGACGCCGACGGACGGACGGACGGACAAGCTGACTCCAGTATACCCCCCCTAACTTCGTTGCGGGGGGTATAATAAGACAACACAAATATATCAATAATAAGATAAGGAACCAATCTTTTATTCCTGCATATCAGCATGTAACTGACTAAAGGACACATCAAAATGGTGGACACAGCACAAACATAAAAGTATAGTATATTCTATCATATACCTTGAGTTCACAGAGGGTCATATTGTCTATGAAGCACCATCACGTGTCGAGTGCAGTTTTGACCACTGCCCGGTGAGCAAACCATCTCCCGGACTATAGTCCTCAAAATATTACCCACCTGCTGACGTCACAATCTGGCTCAAGACCAGTGTCGCAATGCCAGAATCGTTGCCATAATTTTACGAACTATCCCCCGGGCTATAGCCTTCCAACTAATTATCCACCTGCTAGCATCATGGTTTGTGCGATGCAGAATTTTGCATGAAGCTGGAATTTTCATGATTCTGGCACGAAGCCATAATTTTGTGAACTATTGCCCGGGCTATATTCTTCAAACTATTTATCTGCCTGCTGACATCATGGTTGGAACGAGACGCAAATCTGTTCAAAGATAATAACACACCTATTGACTGCCTTGGGGTGGAATAGCGAGCGCTATTTTCCCTCAATGGTATCTTCTGAACAGCAAGCAGGACTATTGTTCAGTCAATATTCCTGCATGCTGTTCAAAAGACACCATCTCGGGAAACTAGTTATCACTATTCCACCCCAAGGCATTCAATAGGTGTATTATAATTTACAAAGAATGTGTTCAGTCAAAATTTAAACAAAGTTAAGTTACAGTAATGCCCTAATTAATCGACTCTTTAACCACAGCAGAATTATGGGCAACTTTTCAGGATTTAGTCGGAAATATGGCTTGTTGCCATTCATCGGAAAGCTCTCCCTGAGAGCTTTCCGATGAATGGCAACAAGCCATATTTTCAACTAAATCCTGAAAAGTTACCCATAATTCTGCTGTGGTTAAAGAGTCGATTAATTAGGGCATTACTGTATATATTGGCTAAAAATATACATATTGGTAAGAATCTGGCTGAACAGTTCTGCATTCTTTAGCACCTTTTTGTAGCAATTTTGGTGCCCCTTCCTCAGTCTCCATTCCTGACTTGGACAGCACCACAGGATGGAGAAGCAGGGCGGCATGCTGGGATGACACCACTTAGATATCTTTAAACCACACCATCAGATTGCCTATATCATGAAGACGACTGTATATAACTTTGGTGGAAACCAGCCACAAAATAATTTTCATTGAGTTTGGTGCCCATTCACTTTTCCATCCCTGAATCTGACTGCAGCTTCACTTCAGATATTTATAACCTACACCATTATCTTTCCTGTAAATCAATACCCCGGTTAAACCCCTTTGGAGCCCTCAAGATGGCCCCTTATAATTTCTATGACAGACATACAGACAGACATTCGCAAAAATACATAAGAAGATAAATTTAGGATTGAAATAATCCATGTGCGTTTACATTAATTCAAATATTTCTAAAATTGCTTTCGTAACAAAACCCAAACATTTTTTAAAAGTAATTTTAGAAAGGAACAGAAACCATATGAGTCACATGAACTGAACGCAGGTACTTTTAAGTCGTGGACGAAATAATATCAGTTATTTCCATTTAATCTATATGAATTCCTGCCATTCTGATAAATGTCACACTGAATAACAAACCTGCTAGGTATCATAAATAGTTAATAGGTACGTACGATCAGTTAACAGACAGATATACTCCTAATATCTAATTAATCAGATGTCTACTCACATGTTCACAATCAGGAGATCATTTCTATATGTTGATCAAATTAATGATATTTTGAGATAGCGGTAGATGAGACTATTCTGTTCTGAAGACAGGAATCGCCAGTAATTATGTTGACTAAAGCCCTGAGGTGTATGAACAAATCAGTTCCCTGCTTGTTGCCTGGTATATTGTCCTTCCTATAAGAAGATAAAATTAGGATTGAAATAATCTATGTGCGTTTACATTAATTCTAATATTTCTAAAATTGCTCTCGTAACAAAGCCCAAACATTTTTTTTAAAGTAATTTTAGAAAAGAACAGAAACCATAGGGGTCACATGAACTGAACGCAAGTACTTTTAAGTCGTGGACGAAATAATATCAGTTATTTCCATTTAATCTATATGAATTCCTGCCATTCTGGTAAATGTCACACTGAATAACAAACCTGCTAGGTATCATAAATAGTTGATAGGTAAGTATGATCAATTAACAGACAGATATACTCGTAATATCTAATTAATCAGATGTCTACTCACATGTTCACAATCAGGAGATCATTTCTATATGTTGATCAAATTAATGATATTTTGAGATAGCCGTAGGTGAGACTATTCTGTTCTGAAGACAGGAATCGCCAGTAATTATGTTGACTAAAGCCCTGAGGTGTATGAATAAATCATTTCCCTGCTGGTCGTCTGGTATATTGTCCTTCCTATAAAATAATAACAATATCATAATTAAAGTGTCAGAACAGTTATAGTGAATAGCTGATCCATTGTAGGCATGAAAACTTTACCATCAAAAATAAAATAAGCATATCTAACAAACACCCCTTTTATTTTTCTTGCAGTCACCACCACATAACAAATCTGCTGTTCATATATTTAGAACATTCATATAATTTATACTTGCGCATTCTCATTAAGAACACTTAACCCTTTGAGTGCCAGGGGCCGATCTGATCGGCCCTAAACCTACACAATAAGTATGTTAAAGAATATAAGAATAAATTATTAAAATTGTAAAACATTGTAAAAAAAAAACAAAAAACAAAAAAAAAACATTGTTAGGCCAATGCATTCTCTTATATATGCGAGGCGACCTATGGTCGACTCGCATATATAAGAGAATGCATTGGCACAGGGTATATGGGTTGATACAAAAATCGACCTGGCACTCAAAGGGTTAAAAAGTGTATTATTAGTTTGTATTATTAGTGTTCTAGGGGATTACCCATCAAAAATGACGGGTGACAAACATGACATTTAGGAAAATCGTGTGAAGAATTAGTAAATTATTAGTACTCCTTCAACTCATTTAAAATAATTATTAGTCACCTGAGGTAAACAGCACCTTTAGTATGAAACTCTCCAGATAATGTTACCCTCTATCTTTCAAGCTGATAAGAAACGCTCTTTATTGCTACTTATTTAAGTCATTCCCCATTCAAAATTTTCCCACATATCATCTGAGCTGAAAAAACGGGTCTTTATTAATAACACAAGAGTCCCCCTTTAAATCATCTGAGGTCAAAAGCACATATCCCATGACATTCCCCTGGCCATGTGACCAATGTGTACCAATTTTCCTACATATATTCTAAACTGATAAGGATCGTTCTTTATTGCTCATATGTGCACCATTAGGTCATCCGAGGTCAAAACCGACCAGCGACAAACATGACATGCAGGAAATATCGTCACCACTGCACAGTGATAATGATATAAACCCAGCAAACAGTGTGCAGAGTTTGTCCAGTATTTGGCTTTGATGTTTTGTAATGACTGATGCCGCTGAAACCACATTCATCATCAGAGAAGGTATTACATTATATCAGGAAAAATACCATCCTGATAACCTTTGGGAAACTCGTTATATCTCAGGTCGTATTGTACCAATTTATCTTAAATTTTGCATGTCAGATTCTAAGCTGTGCCGGAGGACATAGTCGAATCGGTCAGAATCGGACATGAGCCTCATGAGAGTGATATATTTTTAACCGCGCCAAAATTGTGACAGAGGTAGACAGACTAGACAAACACTTGGCTTTTATATAGATAGATTATTAGGGGGGTCAGAAATAAGTTTACTCCCTTGGCTACTACACAATGTCACAAAATTATTAAGTCATCGACCAAGCATACAGTAATGCCCTAAATAATCAACTCCTTAACCACAGCAGAATTATGGGTAATTTTTCAGGATTTAGTCGGAAATATGGCTTGCTGCCATTCATCAGAAAGCTCTCACTGGTAATTTTTCAGGATTTAGTTGGAAATATGGCTTGTAGCCATTCATAGTGAGAGCTCTCCGATGAATGGCAAAAAGCCTTATTTCTGACTAAATCCTGAAAAATTACCCATAATTAAGGAGTCGATTATTTAGGGCATTACTGTACAGCTCATTAACCTTTTCACTAATAAATAGATTATTCCACCAGTCATAAAAAGTTTATTTTCGTATGGTCTATTATTATTCATTTGGAGGCGACAGACGAAAAGATATTACAAGTGTCGAAGTATTCCAATTCAAGGGTGGGAAATGTTCAGATAATAAGTTCAACAAACGTTGACAGACATCCGAAAGCTATGAAGTTTGTTTCTTACATGCTGACCAGAGCTTGGTTTTGGCAATGATATTGTTCGGCCTATCCATATTTCACCGATATGAGATATATAGGGGGCTCGGTTTTGCTAATGATATTTTAAGGCCTATCCATTTATCACGGATATGAGATGTTGGGAGGGTGTCAGTGTGTCACCCCCCCCCCCCATTTTAGCTATTTTGAAGTGGTACGCAGAATTAATACCCCTCTGCTAACTGGTATTCAGGATTTAAATGCCGATTTTAACTGGTATTCAGAATTCAAAACAATTAAGGCTAGTACATGAAAGTGTCAATGACACTGTAGCTCAACTTAGGTAGGGGAATAATTTAATGGTTGACAGTAAATGGAGGAATTAGGAAAGGTGCTAATTGAAATGTCTAAGTAAGACAAGATGTAAATGAGATCGGTCTATAACCCATGCTAATGGATTTTGTAGAAATATTTAGTCATACAAAGAGTAGAATCCAAAATGGCCATATTGTTTTGCCGAATGACCCCATATGATCCATATGAAGTTTGGTGATGATCAGATCAGGGATGTGGTCTGTAGGATGTGTCAATGGATTTAGTGATGCAAAGAGTAACATCCAAGATAGCCACCAGCGGCCATGTTTTTTGGCCGATTGATCCTAAAATGACTCGTTCCCATCAACATTCCTGATAAATTTCATATGATCAGACAAACAGTACGGCCTGTAGCCCGCGCCAATTGATTCAATTTTGAAATCCAAGATGGCCACCAGCGGCCATGTTTTTTGGCCGAATTACCCCCAAAATGATTCGTGCCCAACTAGGGGCCACCTCAATGATGAATATGAAATTTGGTGATGATCGGATCAGGGTTGTGGTCTGTAGGGTGTGTGAAAGTATTTAGTGATGCAAAGAGTAAAATCCAAGATGGCCACCGGCGGCCATGTTTTTTGGCCGAATGATCCAAAAATGACTCGTTCCCATCTACATGTAAATGTCAACATTCATGACAAATTTTATGATGATCAGACAAACAGTATGGCCTGTAGCCCGCGCCAATGGATTCAAATTTGAAATCCAATATGGCCACCAGCGGCCAAGTTTTTTGGCCGAATGACCCCAAAATGACTCGTTCCCATCTACATGTCAATGTCAACATTCATGACAAATTTCATAAAGATCAGACCAAAGATACGACCTGTAGCCCGCGCCAAATTATTTAGTGATGCAAAGAGTAAAATCCAAAATGGCTGACGGTGGCCATGTTTTTTGGCCAAATGACCCCAAAATGACTCATTCCCATTTAGAGGTCACCCCGGTGATCCATATGAAGTTTGGTGATGATCGGATCAGAGATGTGGTCTGTAGGATGTGTCAAAGGAATTAGTGATGCAAAGAGTAAAATCCCAGATGGCCACCAGCGGCCATGTTTTTTGGCCGAATGATCCTAAAATGACTCGTTCCCATCTACATGTAAATGTCAACATTCCTAACAAATTTTATGATGATCACACAAACAGTACGGCCTGTGGCCCGCGCCAATGGATTTAATTTTGAAATCCAAGATGGCCACCAGCGGCCATGTTTTTTGGCCGTATGACCCCAAAATGACTCGTTCCCATCTACATGTCAATGTCAACATTCATGACAAATTTCATAAAGATCAGACCAAAGATACGACCTGTAGCCCGCGCCAAAGGAAATTGTTGACGGATGCACACACGCACACACGGATGACGGACGCCAACCCATGGCAATAGCTCAAACTTACAAAGTAAGTTGAGCTAATAATTGTTATAGCATCAAATTGTTCAAATTTTGAATATTTTTTTAGCCAAAATGTCTCAAACAATTTTATGTGTTGAAGTTAATACTTGGATAATACTTCTGCAAATGTGTGAAAATGATCACATAAGTGTGAAATAAGCATGACTTGCATTCTATATTTTCTGGACCGGTATACGCAGGATTCTGAACCCTCTATGTTAACAGGTATTCAGGATCCATGGGTGGTAGTGAGTGACACAATTATATTGGGCAGCAGATTGTTCCAGAAGTAAGAAGTTATGGAAGCAATGGTAAGCCAATTTCTTTTGGCGTTAATAATGGATACTATGAATTAGGAAGTGTATTATATTCATAACTGTTATAGTCATGGGTTTGCAAAACCTCTCTACAGTCCATAGTGATCGACACATAATTTTGCAACAAAATGATATTTGCTGCTCAGGATTAACACGATTTACTCATGCATCTGTGGTAGAAGTTCATTCAGAGATAGCTTTGCCATTAACAATAGAACATCGTACTATAAGGAAACATTTAAAAATATCATCTGGTTTTAAGTGTTTTAGAAAGTCGGTCAGATATCATGAGACTGAGTCCTATATTCCATCTGGACAACAGATGTATTCCACATTCTGGACTGGTGCCCTAGCAGGTAACGGCTGTCTGAAGGTGCACTGTTTGAAAGTCAATATCAGATGTGTGATCACAAACATGTTTGACATCAGCATGGGACCCAGGATCCATCACAACTCCAACAGTGAGTCAATTTGTGAAGTTTGATCACTGGTATGGCAAACAATTAATATCATAAAACTACACAGAATTTTTGATGGTCGTAATAAAACAGTCGTTATTCCGGCAGCTCAATGCAGTTATAGTGGTTAGCTCGGTGCAGATCCGATCAATAGAATGCAGAATTTTATTGCATCTGATACCGGACTGCAAACAAATAAATCAGATGCACACAGAGATTGGGCAGAAAAAAGCTCTAGTTATCAAGGGTAACTAACTCTTAATGCTGATTGAATGTTAAGTGTAAGCGTCAGTATTACATATGCTGTATAGAGAACTGTTCATCACGCAGCCGTATGGCGATCAGATGTTAAGCATAAGTTTCAGTAGTACATGTAGAGCTATATAGAGCTGTTAATATATATATGCTTTATTCTCTGATCCAAGATACCATATATGGACATTAAGTAAACAAAAATGTAGTTTTTTTTACAAAAGATGGAGAGGAGTAAAATAAAGAAAGACATCACATATATACATTACTAGCTGATGTGCCCGACTTCGTCCGGGCTATTTAGGGATTTCTTTGTGATCGCCTCCGTCTTACTGAACGAACAACATTGAAAAGTATTAGGGGAAAGATAAAAACTATTGTTTGATTGGTCCAGAAACAAGCGAATATGAGCGAGCGAGGTCAAGGACACTGTCCCACATGAAACTGGACCCACTCATATTGTTCCCGGGATCAAAGTAGGCCTACATACCAAATTTGAGTCGGATCGGTCAAGCAGTTTTCTAGTCTATAACACACATACATACAGACAGACAGACAGACAGAAGTTCCAAAATATATAATAGACTAGCCGATGAGCCCGACGTTGTCCGGGCTATTCCAAAACCAAATTTCAAGTTGATAGCTCTACCCAGCCCGAATTTCAAGTCGATAGCTCTACCCGTTTCCGAGATCTGGTCTGCGCATGCGCGAAGCTGGCGTCGCACGGGCTCGGAGACCCGATAAAATTTGTATCCGGGGCAAGATACATTCACACATCAAATTTCAAGTCGATAGCTCCACCCGTTTCCGAGATCTCGTCTGCGCATGCGCGACGCTGGCGTCGCACGGGCTCGGTGACCCGATACAATTCGTATCCGGGGCAAGATACATTCACATAGCAAATTTCAAGTCGATAGCTCCACCCGTTTCCGAGATCTCGTCTGCGCATGCGCGAAGCGGGCACCGCACGGGCTCGCCAATACGACAACGTCCACCGCCTGATCAAACTACACACACGTACCAAGTTTCGTCCCGATCGGTCGAGAATCGTAGATTTGTATCAATGACAGACATACAGACAGACAGACAGACAGACAAACAAACAGAGGTCTTCAAAATATATATGAGACTAGCCGATGAGCCCGACGTTGTCCGGGCTATTCAAAAACAAAATTTCAAGTCGATAGCTCTACCCAGCCCGACGTTGTCCAGGCTATTCAAAAACCAAATTTCAAGTCGATAGCTCTACCCGTTTCCGAGATCTGGTCTGCGCATGCGCGAAGCTGGCGTCGCACGGGCTCGACGACCCGATAAAATTTGTATCCTGGGCAAGATACATTCACATACCAAATTTCAAGTCGATAGCTCCACCTGTTTCCGAGATCTCGTCTGCGCATGCGCGAAGCGGGCGCCGTACGGGCTCGCCAATACGACAACGTCCACCGCCTGGTCAAACTACACACACGTACCAAGTTTCGTCCCGATCGGTCGAGAATCGTAGATTTGTATAAATGACAAACAAACAGACAAACAGACAGACAAACAGACAGAGGTCTTCAAAATATATATGAGATAGATATACATCAACCCCAGTTAATCACCTAGTCCTACCACGTTCCTGAAAATTCTTCAGTTTATAGGGTAATTGTTGGTAATTACTTCGCAGTTCAGATGAATTAAGCTGTGGCCGCATTTGGGGGGGGGAGGTGTTGTCGTGAATGGGTTAAACACCCAAGCAGGTCCAAAGCTAGTAGAGGGGCCAGGAGTAATTCCCCCCCCCATCCAAACCAGGCCTCAGCTTACCAGGCGAGTAGGGCGAAATAGTTGCCCTCGGCGCCTCGAAGTCGCCTTAGTGTCGCGCCAGGGAGAAGTGAAGTCGCCCTCCGATTTTCCCAAAATTATCCTATGGCTGTAGCAAGCGATAAGCCATGCATGCTACAGTGTTACAAATCAATTATGAATATATCGACTGCGAGTCAAACAGTGACAAAATGTTGACACAAGGTCGACTCCTTTTGTTTAACAGCATTGAGTAAGTAAATGCGGTCTTCAATGTCCAGCCAAGGATTATAATATATCAAACAAAGAAGCCTTCCGTTTTGGCCATACTTAATGAAGTGTTGGTTTCTGCTCGTCCCGACCGACTGCTTTAAAACCGCCGACTCAAATTATTATTATATTGCCGATTTAAAAGTTTTGTTTGTTTTAGTTCCGTTTCCGTCTTTGTGGTATTCCGTGTTTTTACGCAATAACAGAATGCAAATCGAACGGACCTCAAATAATTCTATTGAATCCGTACTCCCTTTAAATTATCCGATGTTACCTGATGTTACTGAATATATTTGGCGACAAAATTATCCGAGAGCACCATTTTATAGTGTGCAAATAAAGTTTTAATCGTTGTATTGCCTTGTTCAAAATAAAACGTGATCCATAACCGTGATCCATAACAATCTATATTGCATTTAAATGAAAAATTTGAATTTTTTTCCATGATAATGTTTTTTTCCGTTTGTTTAACCTATACATATTAAATAAATGATCAGATGAAATTATTCTCAATTCTCTCACTTCTCCCTATTTTTCTCTCACTTCTCCCTATTTCTGCCAGAGGGAGAAGTCACTTCTCCCTATTCTCAACCTGCAAGCTGAGGCCTGATCCAAACTAAAACCTGTTCTGTGAGAACATTTTTCAGCATTATACTAATTTATTATTGCATTTTCATGCTAACTGTTTAAAGCATAACCCCCTTTCTGTGCTAAATACTCATTGATGGTCAGTTCCCTTAGGAAATATTCAGATAATAAGGTCAACAGACACCCACCAAATGAATGCTACACCATTCGAAAATATATTTTGTTATGACTGACTCATTACAAGAGTTACAGTAACGTTCTAAGTAATCGACTTCTTAACCACAGCAGAATTATGGGGCGAGAGCTTTCCGATGAATGGCAACAAGCCATATTTCCGACTAAATCCTGAAAAGTTACCCATAATTCTGCTGTGGTTAAGAAGTCGATTACTTAGAGCATTACTGTAGTTACCCTTGATAACTAGAGCTTTTTTCTTCCCAATCTCTGTATACATCTGATTTATTTGTTTGCAGTTCTGTATCAGTTCTTTCCATTTAGTAAAGAAAGAGTTAATAATTTAGTAGTTCCACTCAGGGGCAGTGGAGTGTGGGTGGGCGGCACTGGGTGCTAGAGCTCTACCCTCACTTGAGACACCCCCTCCCCCCCCCCCACCATTACACTCAACTGACACCTATACAAATGCATAATTTACATTGGAAACTGCCTTTCAGAAAGTTGTGGCTCCTTGACCATGCTTGTGCTTTGACCACGCCTATCTTTGACCACGCCTATCTTTGACCACGCCTATCTTTGACCACGCCTATCTTTATTATTGCAGACTCACTGTAATCATTGCTGCCTGTTAAAAAGATCAAATTTCATTCAGATCCGATAACCAATGGCTGATGTAATCTGCCCAGATGGATGGACTGACTGACACATGGACAGACAGATGGACGAAGTCAATCCAGTATACCCCCATTTGGGAATATAATAAAATTTCAGCCTGTTACAGCCTGTTATGCAAGATTTGCTTTCTGTCAAAAGCTTATTTCAACAGTAAATAGCAATTGTGTGATCATTAATTTAACAATATTAAATGGTGCTTATATAGTGGGTATCCCCAATGCCAGATGGGCCCTAAGTGCTTCACATTTCCTATCTATTATACACAAGCCTGGATATAGTGTGTCTGATATCTGCAGAATGAGGTCCCCCAGAGGGTGAAGTTAGTGATGCTACCATGCAAATTGTGCTAATGCTACCAAATTCACCCTCTGGGGACCTCATTCTGCAGATATCAGACACAATATTGCCAGGCTTGATTATAAAATTGTACCAATAAGCCAAACACTCAGTGAACCACTCTTTACTGATGACTTTCGTATTTTGAAAACTTGCCCAGTTTCATAATATTTTTGATGATTTGGGTTTGATTTGAAGCGGTGTGACTAATTAGTGCCCGGGCAAGCCCGGGCACGCCCGGGCAGGTCTTGGTGGTCTCATGGGCCCGCAGACAGTCTAATATGATGCCATATGGTAGTAGGATACAGAATAAGCATATATTAGGAAAATTGACTTGCTGTGTCGTCCACCGGCGGGTTTATTAACCATTTAAATGCCGATATTGACTAAAAGAACCCGGGAGAGCCCAGACGGACGCATAGACCCGACCATATTATATATTGATGACTAATGGTAGCGAGGCACTTACTAAAGGTATATATTGCAAATATTGACTCGCTATCTCGTTCGCGGCCGGCTTCATTAACCCCTTAAATGACGATATGCGCCAGAAGAACATGGCGCAAGCCCGGGCACGCCCGGGCAGGTCTTGGTGGTCTCATGGGCCCGCAGACAGTCTAATATGATGCCATATGGTAGTAGGATACAGAATAAGCATATATTAGGGAAATTGACTTGCTGTGTCGTCCACCGGCGGGTTTATTAACCATTTAAATGCCGATATTGACTAAAAGAACCCGGGAGAGCCCAGACGGACGCATAGGCCCGACCATATTATATATTGATGACTAATGGTAGCGAGGCACTTACTAAAGGTATATATTGCAAATATTGACTCGCTATCTCGTTCGCGGCCGGATTCATTAACCCCTTAAATGACGATATGCGCCAGAAGAACATGGCGCAAGCCCGGGCACGCCCGGGCAGGTCTTGGTGGTCTCATGGGCCCGCAGACAGTCTAATATGATGCCATATGGTAGTAGGATACAGCATAAGCATATATTAGGAAAATTGACTTGCTGTGTCGTCCACCGGCGGGTTTATTAACCATTTAAATGCCGATATTGACTAAAAGAACCCGGGAGAGCCCAGACGGACGCATAGACCCGACCATATTATATATTGATGACTAATGGTAGCGAGGCACTTACTAAAGGTATATATTGCAAATATTGACTCGCTATCTCGTTCGCGGCCGGCTTCATTAACCCCTTAAATGACGATATGCGCCAGAAGAACACGCGCAAAAAGCCCGATCACGAGAGAGCTCGGGGAAGTCCGGGTGGCACCATGGACCAGTGATCGGTATAGTGTGATGCCTTATGGCGGTAGGGTGGCTGGTATGAACATTTACTGCCGTTATATATCGTTCACGGCGGGTTCATTTATAATATTGGTGCCCACTCGATCAGGAATTGGCGGTATTATTGGCCATCCTTTATACGTTCCTATATACAACCGCATATTGTTTTGTGAAAAACTTAATTTAACCCCCAATGCAGTCGAAAAATTTGCTCACCGTCACGTAACACGTCCAACAGTATGTATATAAAAAAAGAATTACTCGTTAAATTTAAAGCATGCAGTTCACAGTTGAAAAAATTGTGAACCGCCGTCATACAATCGCTCTTAGATGGTCATTCTGATGTTTTTTATTATTATTTACAAGGACTGGCCCTGCGAATTTGAACTTGTCGGTCGATATATTTTTGAATCCCTGACATTTCTGCACGGGACATGACCCACTTTCAAAAGCGGACATTTCTCCACCCGGACAGTTACCCACCCAGACATTTACACACTAAGACATTTTCCCACCGGACTTTCCCCGCCCTGCTAATAAAATATTTTATGCTACATCCTTTATCGCAGACATCAAAGGATGTTTTGAGTGGTCAGTGAAGCCTGGACATTGAGGCCATCTCATGTCATGTCAACTCAACCGATGTAATGTTTTGAAAAACATTTATCAGTTATCATGGAATCATATCTTCACTTTCAATCATGGAATTGATTAAGAACAACCGTGGTGGTGACACATTATGTGTCGACGGTCATGCTTATTTCAAAAATAAAGTCAACAATTCGGGTGGGGAAAAGTCCGGTGGGTAAATGTCCGCATTGAGTAAGTGGGGAAATGTCCGGTCGGTAAATGTCTGATTGGGTAAATGCCCCTTTGCCACTTTCTGAGAGGTTGGGGAAATGTCCGGTGGGGAAATGTCCGATTACCATATTTTGTTTTAGAATATATTATTTGCCTATTGATTGAATTTGGTTCCAGGGAAGTTTGAAAGCAGAATACTTTGCGAATAATGTTAGAGAATATAACTGAATTGCTCTGTGTTATTTTTTGACTGATTATATGCATGAAGCCAACATAGATTATAGAGGATTATGAATATCAATTAAAACACTATAATCTCGATTTACATTCTGGGAAGGGTATCAAATGGATTATAACATTAGATACCCGTCTGCGGATTGGAGATTGTGATATCATTGCACCCTGGGATTTTACTCCTTGATTGTTGAGACAACACTTTTCATAATATATGCTTATTCTGTATCCTACTACCATATGACATCATATTAGACTGTCTGCGGCTCCATGAGATCACCAGGGCCTGCCCGGGCGTGCCCGGGCTTGCGCCATGTTCTTCTGGCGCATATCGTCATTTAAGGGGTTAATGAAGCCGGCCGCGAACGAGATAGCGAGTCAATATTTGCAATATACCTTTAGTAAGTGCCTCGCAACCATTAGTCATCAATATATAATATGGTCGGGTCTATGCGTCCGTCTGGGCTCTCCCGGGTTCTTTTAGTCAATATCGGCATTTAAATGGTTAATAAACCCGCCGGTGGACGACACAGCAAGTCAATTTTCATAATATATGCTTATTCTGTATCCTACTACCCCATATGACATCATATTAGACTGTCTGCGGATCCATGAGATCACCAGGGCCTGCCCGGGCGTGCCCGGGCTTGCGCCATGTTCTTCTGGAGCATATCGTCATTTAAGGGGTTAATGAAGCCGGCCGCGAACGAGATAGCGAGTCAATATTTGCAATATATACCTTTAGTAAGTGCCTCGCTACCATTAGTCATCAATATATAATATGGTCGGGTCTATGCGTCCGTCTGGGCTCTCCGGGTTCTTTTAGTCAATATCGGCATTTAAATGGTTAATAAACCCGCCGGTGGACGACACAGCAAGTCAATTTTCACAATATATGCTTATTCTGTATCCTACTACCATGTGGCATCATATTAGACTGTCTGCGGGCCCATGAGAACACCCGGACCTGCCCGGGCGTGCCCGGGCTTGCCCGGGCGTGCCCGGGCACTAATTAGTCACACCCATTTGAAGATTTGAAGTTTATTTGAAATAAATAACAGATTTCTTTCATGAACCTGGCAGAAACAACAATGTCATAACACATGTGTACTTTAGTTCAATAAACTCTCAACTCAACATGAATTCCAGTCACCATCTTCCTCTGTAATCATTCTGGATTTGATTCAAAATTTAATCAATCTTCATCAAGCCATGTGTGGTTGATTTCAGGAGTTCGATGACACCAAATATGCTAAAAATTAAGTCAGTGAGTCTCATATGATTTTTGACGAAGGCATCATTTCCCCGTCTGCCAGGCATAGATAGATAGATACTTTATTGCGCAATCGCTATACGGATACAGGATATGGCAAAGAAAGAAAAAAAAAAAAAAAAAAAAAAAATATATACATAAACATGCAAATAAAATATATGACTAGAATATTTGTGCTGAGTGATTACAGTGTTATTGTCGTAATATTTCGGCTTCAATTAAATATTTACTCAGAGCTCTGCTCAGTTGTTTATCATTAGATTTGAATATTTCTTGAAGCTTTTCGCGCTCGTCTAACACATCGTAATTTGATATCACATTCTTCGCGTAACTGCTAAAGACTTGCCTAGGATTGTGGTACTTCGGGCAGTGTAATAAAAAGTGAGACTCATCTTCGATAGGTTTATCTTTAGCGGGCATATTATGACTACATTGTTTGCAAGTTCGTTCCTCTACGGGGATTGGATTAGGTTTCACATGTCTGCCTATTTCTATTTCTAGCTTGTGCGAGCTTGTAACAAGTTTCGATATTGGACGTCTTTCATTTCATAGACATCTGGGGTGCTTAGTAGTTGGTGGATTGCCTGCCAGCAGGCACCTACAGTAATGCCCTAATTAATCAACTCCATAACCACAGCAGAATTATGGGTAATTTTTCCGGATTTAGTCGGAAATATGGCTTGTTGCCATTCATCGGAAAGCTCTCACTGAGAGCTTTCTGATGAATGGCAACAAGCCATATTTCCGACTAAATCCGGAAAAATTACCCATAATTCTGCTGTGGTTATGGAGTCGATTAACCGTACATGCATAAAGCCATCATATGAGGAATTAATATCAGTCTAGAATCTGAAACAGATGGAAACCAAAGGAACAACTCACCCATGCAGTTGGGAGCAGCAGGTAACAGTTTGCTCTGTCGTTGACAGTCCATGGTTCTCATTATGACATACAAATATATTAATGACCTTGTGCAAACTTACAAGAAACAAAATCCTCATGTGCAAACAATTTTAAATACAAGATTTGATCCCGAAGTCAATGGAAAATCAAAAAAATATTGGACTATCAAGTTTCAGTCTAAGGCTGTTGAAAAATATTAGCTGATTATCCTTACAAATAAATCAATGGGAATCAGCAGGCATTTACAGTAATGCCCTAAATAATCGACTCCTTAACCACAGTAGAATTATGGGTAATTTTTCAGGATTTAGTCGGAAATATGGATTGTTGCTATTCATTGGAAAGCTCTTGTTTCTTAGTGAGAGCTTTCCGATGAATGGCAACAAGCCATATTTCCAACTAAATCCTGAAAAATTACACATAATTCTGCTGTGGTTAAGGAGTCGATTATTTAGGGCATTACTGTACCTAAGGATTTTGACTCTTTGAGCCATACAAGAGGTTGGTGGAGTAACATCTCCTACCCTTTGCTTCAGCATGTACTTCTGGTGCCCAGTTAAAAAAATCAGTTTCACAGTGACATTTACAGACAGCCGAGGAGCGCCATACTGGAGGGACATTCTAATCCCCGAGCCCTCTGTGCGTGACACCGAGGAGCGCCAATATGATGATTAAGGAAGGACATTCTAATCCCATGCAAGCCTTGAAATAGTGTGTCTGTCATTTGCAGAATGAGGTTCCCAGAGGTTGAATTTGGTGATGCTACCCCGCATAGTGGGCTAGTATCACCAAATTCACCCTCTGGGAACCACATTCTGCTGAGGTGTAAGCAGAATGAGGTCCCAGAGGGTGAATTTGGTGATGCTAGACCGCTATGCGGGGTAGCGTCACTAAATTCACCATCTGGGGACCTCATTCTGCAAATGACAGACACACTATTTCAAGGCTTAATCCAATGCCCTTGCTAAAGCATATACATGTGTACTTCTGATGCCCTGAGAACAAATAAGTTTTTATACAGTGACATTTCATCAGCGGAACCTACGGAGACACGATATGGAGGAGTGCCATATAGAGAGGAAGTTATCTCCCCTGTGCCATTACCCTTTGCTTCAGCAATCAGAATGTATTTCTTTACTTCTGGCACACACAAGGAAATCTGTTTAACTATTTCTATACTAAATACTCATTGACGAGTAGTTCCCTTAGGAAATATGTGACCCGCCATATCAAATCCAGTCGTAAAGTCGGGATTTTTTACCCTGTGCCAATGCATTCTCTTATATATGCGAGTCGACCATAGGTCGCCTCGCATATATAAGAGAATGCATTGGCCTAACAATTTTAATAATTTTTTCTTGTATTCTTTAACAATTTTATAATTTCACCCACACCGAGCCCCAGACAACCATAAGCAGACGACACTCTTCTATATGCTTCTATATATGTGTGGGGCTCCCTGCAGGGTAATGGATGTTTTTTATTTTATGTCCTAAAAATTGTCAGAAACATTTATTTTTAAAAAATGATAAAAAATTGTTAGGCCATGCAATGCATTCTCTTATATATGCGAGGCGACCTATGGTCGACTCGCATATATAAGAGAATGCATTGGCCCAGGGTAAAAAAATCTTTAATTACGACTGGATTTGATATGGCGGGTCACATATATAGAATATAAGTTCAACAAATAAAAGTTCAACAAATGACCATATATCGTTTGTTGAACTTATTATCTGAACATTTCCCACCAATTAATATGAATCATTCTGCTCTTGTATTGTCTGTTGTATGCTTTTAATACCTTAACACCCCTCTTTTAAAATTAACTAGAGGTGTGACTGTCCCAATGGGACTACGGATACCCCCCTGTTTTTAAAATACTAAGATGTTTCACATGTCAGTAAACATTTAGTTAAAATAATAATATAACAGTTCCCATTGCAGGTGTACAACCATAACCCTAATCTTAAACCTATTGACCGAAAAATGTAGGAATAAAAGCTTGGACAAAATTATGTATGTTGCGAACAAAATTCTAAGTCGAAAAAGGGGAATAACTCCACATAAAAAATGTCGGACAGACGTCATAATCGCAGGTGCACAGGTTCCCAGGGTACTAAATATCAGTGCAAAGATTAAAAAACATTGACCAAAAAATGTAGGAATAAAAGCTCGGACAAAATTATGCATGTTGCAAAAAAAGTTTCTAAGTCGAAAAAGGGGGAAAACTCCACCAAAAAATGTCGGACAGACGTCATAATCGCAGGTGCACAAGTTCCCATGGTACTAAATAACTGTGCCACGTTTTTTAAAAATTGACCGAAAAATGTAGGAATAAAAGCTCGGACAAAAGTATACATGTTGCGAAAAATTTCTAAGTCGAAAAAGGGGGGATAACTCCACACAAAAAAGTCCGACAGACATCATAATCGCAGGTGCACAGGTTCCCATGGTGGTTGATGTCTGTGCCAAGTTTCACGGAAATTGATCAAAAAACGACTGAGAAAAACTCCGGACAAATTTGTGTCCACGGACTGACGACGGACGGACGACAGACGGACGAGCTGACTCCAGTATACCCCCCCCCCCTAACGTCGTTGCGGGGGGTATAACTAGAGGTGTGACTGTCCCAATGGGACTAAGAATACACCCCCCCCCTGTGTTTTTAAAACATGCACTAAGATTTTTCACATGTCAGTAAACATTTAGTTAAAATATTAAAATAACAGATTCCCATCGCAGGTGCAAAATTATGCATGTTACGAAACTGTTCTAAGTAAAAAAAAGAGTTATAAATCCATAAAAAAAAAAGTCGGACAGATGTCATAATCGCAGGTGCACAGGTTCTCAGGGTACTAAATATCTGTGCCAAGTTAAAAAAAACATTGACATAAAAATGTAGGAATAAAAGCTCGGACAAAATTATGCATGTTGCAACAAAATTTCAAAGTCCAAAAAGGGGGATAATTCAACCAAAAAAAGTCTGACAGACGTCATAATCGCAGGTGCACAGGTTCCCATGGTGGGTGATAAAAAAATGAGAAAAAAATGACTAATAAAAACTCCAGACAAATTTGTCTTCACAGACGACCGATGGACCACGGACGGACAAGTTGATTCCAGTATACCATCCCACAACTTTGTTATGGGTGATATAATAATAGAATGTTCCAATGCATACTTGTATAACTGAATTGGAGAATCCATTCAGTGTAGAATGGGATAATGTGACATATACATTTTTCAGCAGAACATGAAGCGCGACTCTGACTGAATTCAGAATGAATCCTCCTGACAAACAAAAACTCAAAAAAATCACAAGTTTTTCCTTTTTGAATGAAATTGTTGGCAATTGTAGCTGTGTGTAAAAATCCCAAGAGATATCAATGTCATGCTGGTCTGATTTCAATCAATCAACCATTGAAATTTCACAAACTCTTTTTATCAAAATCAATAAATCTTTTGACAATAATTGATGAAATGAATATTGAATTAGAGCAGTAATTTGATTACTTCAGGTGTAAAATTGACGTTAACTGGCTGCAAACTAGACGAAACCATTGATTTTTGTTCTCGAGATGACAGAATGTTTCTGACTCAGCGTCAAACAATTTCCTGCAGGGACGCATTTGAAGAGAATTCACAGCCTGAAATATGAACGATGCGGAGAAATCCTTCCTGTTGATATGGGACAACTCCACGTGTAATCCTGCACGTATCCCATTCATGCAATCTCTACCAGAAATCTCTGCCGGAAACCTATGACTTCATGCTACAGTAATGCTCTAATTAATCGACTTCTTAACCACATCAGAATTATGGGTAACTTTTCAGGATTTAGTCGGAAATATGGCTTGTTGCATTCATCAGAAAGCTCTCGCCGAGAGTTTTCCGATGAATGGCAACAAGCCATATTTCCGACTAAATCCTGAAAAGTTACCCATAATTCTGCTGTGGTAAGTTGATTAATTAGAACATTACTGTAACTCTTTTGCAGATTACCCTAATGAATTAAATGTATATTAGCTCTACTAGTAATAGTATCTCCCTTAATCACCAGAGACTTATGACTGCCACCAATCCTTGAAATAGTGTGTCTGTCATTTGCAGAATGAGGTCCACAGAGGGTTAATTTAGTGAACAGCAGGCTTGCATCACCAAATTCACCCACAAGGGACCTTATGTGGCATAGGGCCCTGCTTATTGGCAATTTTCCTCAGATTCAAAATCCGATAACAAATCGGGAAGTCGATGTTGATATTGAATTGATTCTCAAATCGTATCAGATAGATTCTGTGCATTTTAAACAGCTAGGCAACACTAAAATTTTAAGGGGTTTCCACGCCTGAGCTATGTCAGGAGGTGGAAAGTTTAGATGGAAAACTACTTAATTGTTAAGCTAGTAAACCACACAAAGGCGGAATCTATGTTATATGAAGACCACATCAAGCATAATATATAACAATAAAAATGTAAAAAAGATTACTTTAATCATAGTTTTAGAAGGGAAATTTGGGAAAAGCGTTCTCAGAAATTATACAAATTCAGTGGAAATGAATAACTGCCATATAAAGTACATGATCTGAACTAGCAATAGGCTTGAATGGCAATTAAATTGGGTTCAAGAATCAAACATTATGTTAGGCGTGTGCTAGAAAATTGTGAGAAGCCATTACCATGAACTGTTGAAACAATTAGGAACTAGCCCAATGTTGGTAAGCAGGTCAGTCTACTCAAGTTGGGAACAATTAACAATGGGCCAGTGTTAGAGATAGCTGGTAAGTTGGGAAGATATTACTTAAAAGTGAGGCTAAAACTCATATCAGCCCAAAGGTTTATATCAATTCTTGCAAAATTGATGTTTACAATTTTCCAATTTTGGTCTGTGCAGATCAACCATTAGTCTGGTCATTGAGACTCGATTTTGAGGTGAACCTAGAACAAATTGTTCACAAGCTGTTTTTGGTGTCATTTTGTCGGGCAGAATCTGGGGAACAATATATCCAAAATCTGCTTTGGGGAAAAATTTCTACTGCTCTTTGAAATTGGGTCGTATTTATGGCTTTTTGAGTCAAATTTGCTGGATGAGACACCAGTTGTGTGGTTTTACGCTCCTTTGATGATTTGGGACATCCGTAAAGTTGTTTTGGACACTCATTGGATGTATTTGGAAACTAGTTTGGTTGCTTTTGACACTCATCAAATTATATTCGATATGAGAAGATTCAGTTACTAATCAAGGACAAAGTTTAAATTTTTGACATTCGATCACAATTTTCGCCGCCATTTTGGGACAAATTCTCGACATATAGCTCATTATTATCAGATTAGGATCTGACAATCATTTACTGTGGTGCTAGCCATTACATAAAAAAATTCATCTATACGTAAACAATCTGGTGACCTATAGTATATACTACATTCAGCAGCCATTTTTTCTCTATTTTGGGAAGTGATGGCCTCATTTCTGCTAAAATGGGCACTAGTGGTTCATATCTGACATCTAATGAGTATTCAGTACACTGGTGTGTTCGATTTGCGGTTATTATGGGCATTAAAATAATAATTGATTTTTCTTCGAAATTTAGTACATCTATTTCGAATTTGAGGGACACTGAAGGGCCCAAATTCCCAATCCTTGTAATATGGCTCACAATTATCAGACATTGATTTATAATGTTATATTTTGGCACAAATGGCCAAATTTCTAATAAATGGAAACGGTCTGGTAAAATTTAGCGAAAATTGTCCAATTTAACCACTTTCAGTTGCCATTGTGACTGCCATTTTGAATTTTTACAATCAAATTGAACACGAAATGACATACGTCTGTCATGACAACAATACTATTTTGTCTATGCTGCATGTTCCTGCCAACTGTATAACTTTAATTTAAATGCCATTCAGGTGTATATTTCATAAGGAATGGAAAATCAAACATAAAAACCACAAATAGGACCTTTTTTTTTTAAATGCTTTAGAACATTTTTCCCAAAGCGGATTTTAGCGGATTTTGGATATGTTGTTTCCCAGATTCTGCCCGACAAAATGACACCAAAAACTGCTTGTCAACAATTTGTTCTAGGTCCAATGCTTCAACAACCAGACTACATGGGAGGACATAGATCAACAGGAGCTCTGATCTGCCCTCTCTTAATTTTATTCACTTCTTTGACTTTCCTCTTTAAAAGTAGACCCCCATGCTCAATGATACAGCAACAGCCAAGTAACTGTCAATTACTGAAGTCAAACCAGAGTTTTATTAAGATTTACTCTGACTCATCAGGGCACTTAAAGCATGTTTGTCCCTCATTTGTATACATGTCATTGTTTGTTTCATCGAACATCAATAAATTAACAAGATGGGGTCACAAACTAAACACCGAGGGGTGCGATGATGATGGATGAGCCAATCACCTACAGCTTCATTACATTCATTATTAACTTGAGAAATTGCCCCTGTGATGACCGCGGTCACAATTCACTATTCCACCAGAGAGTGGCATGAATATCTCTACGAGGCAAACTTAATTATTTAGTGCTGAGAGTTGACCAGATCGCCCCCAATTATATTTAACAGTTTGGATGTCAGTGATTGGAATGTTTATTTGAGAAGAGTCCAAGCTTATGTTACTTAGTGTAAACATATTTTATTGCATAATAACGCAACATGATTGAGACACAGGTTTTGCTACTTACAAAGGGTCTCTCTCCTCACATAATTGTATTACACAAAACGAACATAAAATATAATTACACACAACCATGATAATTCATATGTATAACATCGTTTCACTTATAACGATATATGATATAATCCTGAGTGTGACCATAACAGTGGATATTTCACTTTATGGGGAGGGGTGGTTCGTCTCGTGGGTTGGTGATTCAGGTGAATTTTCGCGTTCTATGTATTGGTAATACAACATGTAGTTACTTTCGTTTTGTGGCAGAGGTTTGCACATTAAGGTGTTTAATTAAAGTTTAAACCATGATGTCGAGGTTATGTATAATTGAACAGCCCTAAATATGTTCCGGTTTTGTGTACTATTCAGAGTAGTATCTCCAAGGAGGAGTTTCTCGAGGTAAATATTTTGTACACCCAGAGTAGCAAGTTGGTGGAACAACAAACAATCGTTTATCTGTATAAAATGGACAAACAAAAAAATAGTCATTTGCTTCTTCTGCCGGGTGACCACTATGACAGCTTGGATTGTCCGATATGAAGTTAGAAAATTTGTCAGTGTTTAAATCGCTACAGTAATTTCGAAGTTTACAATGAATGATGTTTATCGCGCGATTTCCGAAATTGAAATAGTCTAGTGGCCCAAGAACTGGATCAGTCGTTTGGTATTTTGTTTTTAAAATACGAAGGGTAGATGATTCTTTGATTTTATTTGACAGGGTGTTCCATTCCCTAATTGTATTTGAGAAAAATGTGTGTTACTTAATAATTGGACACTTGCTTTTAGGGCTGCAATGATACACTTGGTCACGATACAATATGAATCACGATACATGATCAACGATACATATCACTATACACTTGGTCACGGTACGATATGAATCACGATACATGATCAACGATACGATACATATCACGATACATTAAATTAGTGTTTCCAAATGAATACCGCCTGAATTATCAGAAAGACCAAGTTTATAACTGGAGGTAGAGTTCATTTTAAACTAAAATGGGTTTAGTTGTTGGTTAGCGGTGTCAAATATACATAGTATATATGTAAACCTGAGAGATAATTGCAGGTTTTGCTTTTTTGACTAGACATTAATTGAATTCCTGTATCACGATACACATGACATGATATGATATGTGTATCGTTTAAAAGTGTATCACGATACAGTGAATTAACAATTAATGAATCGTTTTAGCCCTTTATTTCATTCTATTAATCTTATTCAAAAAGCCATAAAATAGCAATATAAAACAAAGCAATGATGTCATAAAAATAGCTGTACAAAAAAAATAATTAGAAAATATAAAATTGTAAGCATACAGTAATGCTCTAAGTAATAGACTTCTTAACCACAGCAGAATTATGGGTAACTTTTCAGGATTTAGTCGGAAATATGGCTTGTTGCCATTCATCGGAAAGCTCTTGGGGAGAGCTTTCCGATGAATGAGCATTACTGTACCAACTAACCCAAATTTGTAACACGAACCAGGAATTTAATTTTCATAGGCCTAATGCCTTAACTGAATGGAACTGGAATGCCATATGAGTCATGTCCGCAAGAAGCAAGAAGGAATATCATAATATCCATCGCCTTATAAATGTCTCCAAAGCCCGTCAATTAACCACTGAAAGCAGAGATCTAAGAACATATCCATCAAATGTATCCAAGTAATGGGCAGGATTTATTTGGAATTTGCAAACCATTTGCATTACACTGATATGCCCTACAGAAATCTCCCTCTCCACTTCCATTAAGGAATTAGTCTATGTTGCAGTGATGTCGTACAAATGAATGCCGTGTTGGTATATAGAAGACTCTACAAGAATACAAACCATAAGAAGTATCGGCTTATTGTACAAGTCACAGATAGAACACATGTTCATCATTAATCTTCCAAATACGCATATTTTTTACAATTATTTGGGAGATAACTTGAGTACTCACATTTGAATTTGTGCAGCACTATTTATCGACTCATCAACATAGCCCTCTGATATTTCTGTGGTTTTTTATAAACTCAGGAGTCATACTATTTGTAGGTGCACGAAAAAAATAGTATTGCGCGAATTTAAATATGAGTAAGTTAATTTGTAAAGTTAAAGCCATATTCCAGGGTTTCCGCCAGGGGGAAATTAATGAGTCCGTATTGGGGAAACACATAACGCGACGGGACGATCATGGTTTGTCCAGTCGGGCGAAAAAAAATTATTTGACACCGAAAAGTAGCAATTTCCTTGCACCTAAGAGTCCCACAAAGCAACCCTAAGCTACGTATATATTACGCAAGTCAATCATTTCCGTGGGTGCTTTAATTCTGTTGATGGTGTCCAGATAATCAATCAATTAGTTACGCACGTAAGACTGCCGTCTGATTGAAGACTATATATTAATGAAAAAGCTACGAGTTAGTGTTTACAAATTTATACAATAAGATTCCGTCAGGTATAATGAATCTAAACACTACAAAGCATCTATGTATTGACCAATAATAGATAGCAAGGAGAATTAAATAAAGTATTTCCTAGAATTTCAAGCAGCTTCTGTGAAAATGAAACTGACAGCTAGGATATACATGTACGCTGTCAATCGTAAAACTATTTGTGCGCTGTGATGTCATATACTGCAGAGTTTGTCTGCAGGAGATATTTATAGCGGCGGAATACGAATGGTAGCGACATCTTTCACTCGGAATGCGTAACTTGTTCAATAGTCTCTATAAGTCCATAAACTGACGACCGCAATTGCTTATTATGCGTATATTGCCATTTATTTATTTCACAATAATACGGAACCTGTCCCGAAATCAGTCTTTATAGTGGGAATTGTGACAAGTTAACAACACCATTCATTTGATCCATATTACATACATGGAGGATAAAGACAAACACATACCCCCTCCCCAATATGGAGATAAAGTCAAAGTACGGTAAATAATAGTTGCGTTGTCCCGCCTGGGTCCCCAAGCACAATCAACGACGCACATGTTCACATTTCCCGCCAAAATTATATTTTATAACACGCTGGCTAAAACTCTGTTCTGTACCTTATGGACTCTGCAGAGGGACCCATTAATTATGTACCGTACGATAGCACGGGATCTCGGAGAAGGAGTAGTTTCATCCATGAAAACCAACAATTCCAAATCTACAAAGATGAATAACTCAAGAACAGAAAACTTGAAAAAAATGATTGAACACTCAATTAAATGATTGAACACTCAAATGATTGCCTTTATAGTAGTGAACATCCATACAAAATTTCATTGAGATTCGTCAACCTGTGGTGGAGATATCTGCTCAAACGGACCAAAAAATACATTTCCAGATAAACAAAGATGAATAATTCTAAAACAGAAAATCTGGAAAAAACAATTGAACACTCCATTGAAAGCCCTCATAGTAGTGAACATCCATACCAAATTTCATTCAGATCTGACAGCTGGTGTTTGAGATATCTGCCCGTACGGACAGATGGATGGACAGAAATGGAGGGATAGATGTCCAGACGGCCGGACGGCGGTCAATCTTTGAGAGTGGGGATAAAGTTATATAGCTAATACATGTATGCAGAAAAACACAGCGAGATGTTGGTAGTACATGAGTGTATTCACAAAATATAACCATACAAAAAACATGCGTATTTTTGTACGCGCATTTAGCCGTTTTGTGTGGGCCAGTGGTTAGCCATAACCTGTTGCACGGCGATATTGTTTGGAAAAGTAATCATGTTCTACTGGGGTTGCTAGATTTGCAATAGGATTAGCGATTTTTATGTCAGGTCGATGTTGCTATTCAGGTCAGATTTTATGTTTGAACTATGTCTAAAATAGAAGCACTTTTTATTCTAGAATTTGCGCAACAGAAGCATGAGAAATTGCATATCGAGTAGGGTTACATGCATTAAATAATGAAAGTGTCAATGACACTGTAGCTCAACTGGAGAGGGGATAATTTCATGTGTAAGAGTCAATGGAGCGCTTCGGAACTCGGAAAGTTAAATGACTAAGTATTAAATACATTAAGTAATATAGATAATGGTTGAGCAGCGCTGATGGAGCATTATTGAGGGAACATTTGACCACTCCCATCAAGAAGCCATCTCAAAGATCCATATGAAGCTTGGTGACAATCGAATGAGGGATGTTGCCTGTAGGGTGTTGTCATCTTTCAATTACTATCAAAGAAAATTGGCTATCAGGTACCAAACCCCAATTCGAATTTGACCTGTATTGTGAGGTAATAAACTAACATACATAATATGAATCCAATAGAACAACGCAAAATATCATTTGGAAAGCAAGAATATGCAAAATTTCTAAGTTGAAAGGCCCACAACCCCGGAAAAAATCATTGAACAAAACCCATGCAAATTCGAAACTGATCTGTACTTTGGTATGACTGAGCCACATACCAAACTCAAGTTATCATCTGGAAACCAAAATGTTGACATACAGATGGACAGACTGATTACATAACATGGACGTTTTTTGGAACGGGCGTATAAAAAATAAATTATCACATCAATAAAATTATAATTGAAATAAAATTAGATATCAATGTCATGTCTAAAATGGCAAATACTCATTGTTTTGGACAAATTGTGGGTTTAGAATGGAGATACGGACAAATTGCAGTACTATATGAGACAGCATATAAATTTAACATCGACTTATTACAAGTAGACGTTTTCGTGTTTTCAAGTTAGCCCAATCGGCAGTCACTACCTGGGGAAAAACCCATGTTATTTTCATTTTAAAAAGTTCAAAGTTCGCAACTTTATGTCGTTTCATAAATAATATATGCGATTAGTATACTAGTATACCAGTAGGGCTAATTATATTCTCTCACAATTGATCTTAAGTTTAAGAAGAGCGATTTGTTTACCTTCAATGTTAAATATATTGCATCAGACAGAATCCATTTTTCGCCGGACATTTACCATGACCGCACGCTTATTTTGAACATTGATGCTGTGTTTAATATTGGGGGGGGGGGGGATATTAATTATGTTCTACCATTTTCTATGATATTCTCCTGATAGAATTGGCAATAAGTTATAACGAATTAGCGATAACTAGAGGTGTGCCTGTCCCAATGGGACTAAGGATACCCCCGTGTTTTTAAAACACTATATAAAGATGTTTCACATGTCAATAAACATTTAGTTAAAATAATAAAATAACAGATTCCCATTGCAGGTGCACAACCCTAACCCCTAACCCTAATCCTGAACCTATTGACTGAAAAATGTAGGAATAAAAGCTCGGACAAAATTATGCATGTTGCGAAAATGTTCTAAGTCGAAAAAGGGGAATAATTAACTCCACAAAAAAGTCAGACAGACATCATAATTGCAGGTTGTAGAAGATCACGTGTTTTGTTTACTTTTTGGAGTGAACAAAAAACAGGTTTTAATTGTTTACGGTACAGTTCTGACCAAATTCATCTAATATTTCTTATTAAAACCCGATCCTCCAAATATGCAACATCAGAATACTCGGTGTATGGTTTGGCGATACAAAATATGGTGTGTGCTTTTCTTGTGTATATCTCGCATATAACCATGTGTAAAATACACAGGCTACCGGCATCTGGCAAAAGTTGGGTGTGTGTAATCAGCCTTCAATATCTTCCTTGATATATAAGTCCCTATAAAATACTAAGAAATATTTAAAATATGGTGGTACGGTAATGCTCTAAGTAATCGACCCCTTAACCACAGCAGAATTATGGGTAACTTTTCAGGATTTAGTCAGAAATATGGCTTGTTGCCATTCATTGGAAAGCTCTCAGTGATTACATAATACAGATGTTTTTTTAAACGGGCGTATTAAAAAATAAATTATCACGTTAATAAAATTATAATTTAATAAAATTAGATATCAATGTCATGTCTAAAATGGCAAATACTCATTGTTTTGGACAAATTGTGGGTTTAGAGTGGAGATACGGACAGTTAAGTTGCAGTACTATATGAGACAGTATATAAATTTAACATCGACTTATCACAAGTACACGTTTTCGTGTAAGACCATCTTGGAAAGCTCTCAGTGAGAGCTTTCCGATGAATGGCAACAAGCCATATTTCCCACTAAATCCTGAAAAGTTACCCATAATTCTGATGTGGTTAAGGGTTGATTATTTAGGGCATTACTGTATTTCCAGGCAATGTTTAAAAAAAATCTAGTTGTACATAAACACAAATCATGCCGTAAAAAAAGTTTTTTGCAGTCTTCTTGTATCAGACCATCAAGGCATATTTAGTTTGCCAGACATATCAGACCATATCTTGGCATATTTAGTTTGCCGGACATATGAGACCATCTTGGCATATTTAGTTTGAGGCAACATTGACAAGGCAGCCAAATTTGGTGAAAAATATATGTGACATGCATAAGATTTTATAAAGCATGGATACCAGACAGCCCTAACAATGGGTCACAGAGCAACGTGAACAGTTGGTCACATTATATGGTCCGCCTTTAGTATTTATCAATTCGAAATTTGAGAATTCAAACCTTGCAGCTTGTCTACAACATTAATCTGCATGATGCTCTTGATGGGACCAATACAGTAATGATTACAGAAAAGTTACCCATAATTCTGCTGTGGTTAAGGAGTCGATTAATTAGAGCATTACTGTAACCTTCATATTGTCAGACGAAAACCTTTCAGCAAAAGACGTGCAAACATTGCTCAGACAAATTGGGTCTGATTTCTCCCAGTCCAGTGTTTACATTGGGGGAGAAACGGAAAACAGTCATTGAAGATATTAGATGAACAACTCGTGGGTTATCAGGTAAAGTGAAAGTCATAATGAGAACTAATCTTGTTGAGCCATAAACAGAGAAGAACCCAATTTGTTGAAAGAAAAGATCAATGATGAGGGAAAAGACGCTCCCGCCATGATTCCGTGACGATGTAAGGAGGAAATCTTCCCACTTATTCAATTTCCTGATGCAGGGAGGCGCTGTCGTGTTGATTCCTAAATCCTATTGGAATTACATGAGGCAGAAAACTTCTCTCCATAGTGCGATGTCATGTTATTTGGGATTTATCTTTGGACAGTTGGTTTCTAACATATAGTCCCCAATGATGTTCAATGTTTACTGGCAGCTAGGACGATGTGTGATTAACGACTGTCTCCATTTTATAGTGGGGATGGGGGGTCATGGTCCTTTACAAAGGCAGCTAATTAATGCAATACTGGGGGCGTCCTAAATCCTTACCAAAAAGAGCAAATATATACTACTTGCTGATGCGTCTGGGTTATTTAAGAAAAGTATTTGGAGAAAGAAAAAAACTATTGTTCGATTGGTCCAGAAACATGCCTATATGAGCGTATATGAGCGAGGTCAAGGACACAGAACGCACATGAAATTGGACACCCATATTGTTCCCATGATCAAAGTAGGCCTACATACCAAATTTGAGTCGGATCGGTCGAGTAGTTTCGAGTCTATAACACACATACATACATACACACATAAATACAGACAGAAGTTCCTAAATATATAATAGACTATATACATGTATGTCAGATTTATGGAGGCGATGACTCAGTATGAGTGTTCATTGCTTCATAGTTCATGAACAAATTATCATTTCTAATCAAAATGGCCATATGTATCGATCAAGCCTGAATTTAGTATGTCTGGCGTTTGCAGAATGAGGTCCCCAGAAGGTGAATTTTATAGTGATGCTACCCCGCTCAGAGGGCTAGCATAACCAAATTCACCCTCTGGGAACCTCATTCTGCTCAGGCCTCATCTTCTGGGAAGTATCTGTAGTCTCATATTGTTTCAATTGGGGAAATTCAGTATAATCCTAGGTCTCCATAGCAGTTCACCTTCTGGGGACCTCATTCTGAAATGTCAGAAACACTAAACTCAGGCTTGATTGAGATGTCTCTCAACTCAAGATCAAGCATGAACATAGGTCTCGATTTCGCCCACATCAAGGTTCGAACCAGCACCAAGCCTTGAAATAGTGTGTCTGTCATTTGCAGAATGAGGTCCCCAGAGGGTGAATTTAGTGATGCAACCCCACATTGCGAGCTAGCATTACCAAATTCACCCTCTGGGGACCTCATTCTGCTTACACCTCAGCAGAATGAGGTTCCCAGAGGGTGAATTTGGTGATGCTAGCCTGCTATGCAGGGTGGCATCACTAAATTCACCCTCTGGGGACCTCATTCTGCAAATGACAGACACACTATTTCAAGGCTTGACCAGCGCCAACCTCATCCAGCCCAGACTGTGGTGATGGTAATCGTGACCTAGCCACCACAGCTACAGTGACATCTTTAACCCTACCATGACTGGAGCTTCCTGAATTTGTGCGAAAACCCTGAGCCAATGCATTCTCTTATATATGCGAGTCTCCCATGGGGAGCCTCGCATATACAAGAGAACACATTGGTCTAACAATATTTACCTTGACCTTGTAAGCCAGTGCATTCTCTTATATACACGAGGCTCCATATGGGAGACTCGCATATATAAAAAAATGCACTGGCACAGGGTCTTTCATGTTGCACCATCGAAGCTCCCATCATATGGGTTCGAATCTTGGCACATAATGGATATTTATTAGAACAGCATAATGCACAGGTTTCCTCACACATGTACAATTGATTGATTGGTTTTGAGAGTGAGCAGTTATAAGTCAGTGCATTCTCTTATATATGCGAGTCTCCCATAGTGAGCATCGCATATATAATAGAATGCACTCACTTACAAGGTCAAGGAAAATATTGTTTAGGACAATGTATTCCCTGTGGAAGACTCGCATATATAAGAGAATGCATTGGCACAGTGTTTTTGCAAAATTTCAGGAAGCTCCAGTCATGGAAGTGTTAAATCGTGCTTTGGAGACTGGGTGTTGAATAACGTATTGAATAAAGTCAATAGTGGTGTTTGTCACTTTTATTCACCTCCTACCCCTCTCTACTATTCATATAAAGCCCATCAGATAAACCAAGCCTCTATCCGTCTACTAGACAGATAAAGCATCCTCTACTAAACAGATAAACCAAGCCTCTATCCGTCTACTAGACAGATAAAGCATCCTCTACTAAACAGATAAACTTAAAATATGCAAGGAAGAAAGGTTACAAGAACTTGGGACAGATAACCTCCAGCATTTTGTGAATGACGTCACTAGATTGAAACAACGTTATGGAGCATCATTAGAACGGACCATGCTGGTTTCCGTTGTTAGCGACAGCGTCCTTAGAAACGTCAACATCCACAACGTATTTTTGTGCAATCGGTGACGACACCGATCTAAAAGATCACACGATGCACCCCAAAACGCACTGAAATATAATTGTTCAATGTTCAGTTGGTGAAGTCTATCACTTGATTAAGCAACTGACAGTTTGTTACTATAAAGTATACGATATTCTTCCGTGAACTGGTGCATTTGGACTGCCGCTCGTGGTGCTACTGCTAGTGCTACTGCTAAAGAGTTTCAAATTCAATTCATTAATAAGTTTCAAGCACAAACATCCAAATTCACATGACTGCTATACTTGTACAATTCAGTTTTAGATTTGAACGTTACGAGAATCATTTAGATTTATTAGAAATTACACCATGCTATGACATTTTTTTCCGGCATAATTTAGAAATTATAAAGCGGACTATTTCGCGGTGCAGTCGCATGAATACTAAACTGTTTCATAATTAATTAGCCTCTACTATACAGATAAAGTCGCTAAGTAGGTCATCGCTTCTCTATAAGGAACCTGTAAATTTTGCGATGTTTTTTGACAAAAACTGTGATAAAATACATTTAAATTTGTTCCGTGGACAAACAGAACATCCGCATATTGTAGCTGAATAGATTTATTTTTTTTGCTTGCATGTGGGAAGAGGCTCGCCAAATAGATGCCCACATACTCGCAAAAATAAATTCTTTATTCAGCTACACTATGTGGATATTCTCTATTTAGATGGGGGCGATGGGGGGGGGTTAATTAAGAAATTCATATGCCTGGCATCAATCTCTATATATATATAGGAAGATATCAAGAAACATCTAAGTCTCTGAGGCTATCTACAATTAGCCTGCAGCATCTGAGGTTCAATTCCTGTAGTTTTATAACCTCTCACATAAATAAGAGAATGCACTGACACAGGGTATTTAATGCTGCACCAGTGCAGCACCCGTCATGAAAGGGTTAATAACACTATATTCCACCCAGAGTCTTGCATATTTCAACATCTAAGTGTCAACAGCCACAACTGAAGAGAACATATTGTGAACATATTGTGAACATATTGTGAACATATTGTGAACATATTGTAAAATCTTACTTTTTGGAAAACTCTTGATATATATTGAGTATCAAATTAGGATGTTGACATCAAATTTATATACAACTTTGTATTCATTTATCTGGGGCAAAGTTGTCGCAAAATATACCTTATCCTGCCAGTGTTAATAGAGTCAAACAAATGTAGATAAACAATGAAATAATTGTCCAAAAATTAGCACTGACATTAAACTTGTGAAGTCCGAAATTAACAATACCATACCTGTTTACCAACATGTAATCCTAATTCAATCTCTGCTTCAAAAACTAAACTGAAGAATTTTATACAACATAACCCTTTCATGATGGGAGTTGCTCTGGTGCAGCTTAATAGATCCTGCGCATATTCTCTTATATATGCGAGTCTGCCATAGGGAGCCTCGCAAAAAAAAGAGAATGCACTGGCTTATACATGGTTAATGTAAAAAATGTTAGGCCAATGTATTCTTTTATATATGCGAGGCTCCCTATGGGAGATTAGAATATATAAGAGAATGCATTTGCACAGAGTTTTCACTAAATTTGAGGAAGCTTCACTCGGTCATGGAAGGGTTAATTCCATTCACCCACAGTGGGTGGGACAATTAGAGGCTAACTGGGTCATGTCATCCAATATGTAGTCATTGATATATGCCCTTCATACATTGGATTCCATCAGAGTCCAAAGTATATTGACAGCCAATGGGATGGGTGATTAACGGTTGTCCCATGTACTTCCTCAATGGGGCCTAACTCGTGAGATGTTATATATGTCCGTGATGGTGACACCTTCCTGCAGTAGATAATAAATCGGAGGTCGTGATAGAAGTGGATGTCAGAAAAGTCATCACTGTTCTATCTATTTTGTTATGTTTAACCCTTTACCCAACAGAAGGGCCCTGTGACAATGCATTCTCTTATATATGCGAGTCGACCACAGGTCACCTCGCATATATAAGAGAATGCATTGGCTTAACACATTCAAAATTATAAAATTGTTAAAGAATGTAAGAAAAAATGGTAAAAAGTGTTAAAAAAAGATTTTGTTTAGGCCAATGCATTCTCTTATATATGCGAGGCGACCTATGGTCGACTCGCATATATAAGAGAATGCATTGGCACAGGGCATAACTGTAACCATCACAATGTGGTCAATGAACCGGTTCCAATGATATCCATATTTGTATGGTTTTATTGAGACAGACCCAAGATATTTTAGGCTGTTGAAGCTTTATTTGGCCGGTTTTGGCCGGTTTGTTGGGTAAAGGGTTAATTTCGACCCTGGGTTCATGTCGGAGCTCTATTCGCTCCACCACTGGTTTAAGATGTATGTGCTCCAAACAGTATTCTGATAACAAACACAATTCTCTTTCATAAGCCTCAGAATTATTTATTTAAAATACAGTAATGCCCTAAATAATCGACTCCTTAACCACAGCAGAATTATGGGTAACTTTTCAGGATTTATGGCAACAAGCCATATTTCCAACTAAATCCTGAAAAGTTACCCATAATTCTGCTGTGGTTAAGGAGTCGATTATTTGGGACATTACTGTAGGAAGGAAACCACATTACATTAATCATACTAATATCCATTCCGTATTATTCATCTAAGAAAATGGGATGTAATTGTTGTGAATGGTCGATGTCCAAATTACAAATTATGCGACTAACTGCAAATTATCCAGGGGGAGCAGGCTTCGGACAAATGGTGGGTACGTGTCTATTTACAAACAAGAGCTACATTGGGCATAACAAAATACGCCCGGTTTGCTTTTATGAACTGTACACAAACAAACAATGGCAGTGACACTAAATTATAGTATTTCGGTTCCGATAAAATAAACCAAACTAAAATTATTATCCAGAAACCTCAAATATTTAAAATTCGAAAAGAGCCATGTCAGTAATTTGGTCTTGAAAACTCACATATCAAATCTAGTCCAGAATTGCTAACAGACAGATAGACTGACAGATGGCTACACGGACCAATATTTTAACATCTAGTTTTGCTCAATGTTCACTCTTTCATGACAGGAGCTGTGCTTGTACAGCATTGAAGATCATGTGCCGTACTTATCTTATATATGTGAGTCTCCCAGAGGGAGCCTCACATATATAAGAGAATGCACTGACTTACAAGGAAGGTCAAGTTAATGTTGTTAGGCCAATGTATCCTCATATATCTGAGACTCCCTGTGGAAGACTCACATATATAAGAGAATGCATTGGCACAGTGTTTTCGCAAAATTTCAGGAAGCTCCAGTCATGGAAGAGTTGAGGTAACATCGTTATTGTACCATGCAGTTTTCTCTTCTGGTTAATTCTATATTTATTAAAAGCCACCTGCCCTAAATTCATTAAATTTCCTAAGTTTATTCAGAAACAGGAAACTCCTTATACCACAGAGGAATTATGGGTAACTTTTCAGGATTTAGTCGGAAATATGGCTTGTTGCCATTCATCAGAAAGCTCTCACTGAGAGCTTTCCGATGAATGGCAACAAGCCATATTTCCGACTAAATCCTGACAAATTACCCATAATACTGCTGCGGTTAAGGAGCCGATTATTTAGGGCATTACTGTAGTTTTGTCATGTCTGATGATGCTTCTATTATATAGAGCATGGTTTCATTATCTTAATAATTGTAAATGAATTAAAAATTCTCTTTTACTAATATTTTTATATCACATTATTTTTAACATCTGAAATAAAATGAGGCTCGACTATGGGAAACTGCCCGCTTGTCGGCATCACTTAGTTGGACTGTGAATGATATTAGAAGCAACAACATACAGTAAAGCCCTAAGTAATCGACCCCTTAACCAGAGCAGAATTATGGGTAACTTTTCAGGATTTAGTCGGAAATACAAGCCATATTTCCGACTAAATCCTGAAAAGTTACCCATAATTCTGCTGTGGTTAAGAAGTCGATTACTTAGAGCATTACTGTACAGGATGAGCCAGAAGTGCTAAGGAAATATAAAACCTCACGCCACATTGACCATGATGGCATTGACTTTGCAATTAGAGCATCCGATTGGGCAATAAAGGTTGGCGTTTAGCGGGATATGCTCTGTGGGAGTAGTCCCAGACACTTAACGTAATGTCTTTGTCCCGAGGCAAGTATGAGATCATTCGTGCTCTAAGTGATTTTATGTGACAAGTCAGTGTACAATTGAGCAGTTACATCGTAATGCATCAATGAAAAAGTCAATCGTGTACGTTTATCTCAAGGTCAAATTATTGATCTTATTGTGTTGCAGAAACAATCAGCAATCCCGGAATCGTTAGAGGATATAACCGCAAGTATTATAGGGATACGTCTGGCTTAAATGTCCGCAAATATCCTAATGTGTCCAATAAAATGTCAATCGTGTACGCTTATCTCAAGGCAATTTATTGATCTGAATCGTTGCTTCTAAAGGACTGAAATGTTAGATATTAATTCTTTCTTTACTAAATGGATTCTCCCATCAGTTATAAAAGTATACATTGGAATGGTCTATTATTCATTTTTATATATATACAGCTATGCTCTCAGTAAGCGACCTGTTTAACGAGGTTATGGGCTGGTACTTACCGCGGTGATACCACCAAACTACCGCGGTTATCATTCTGTACCGCGACGGAGGGCGGTTGACCCGCGGTACTGGTACGGTATTTTTACCGTTGGTTACCGCAGGTCACCGCGTTTTTGGTGTTCGTTACCGCCATACACCGCGTTATTTTTTTCATAACCGCGTTCAAATTACCGCTAACGGCCCTCCACCGCGGAGAGAACACGACTGAAACAAGGCGTCACACGGTAGGTAAATGATTATGAATAACTTTTGTATTGAATGAATACCTGTAAGCTGCAAGTAATTATGTATACTAATGAATATAAATGAATAATAATGCAATCGGATTACATATGAACATGTCGGGTTTACATGTAACATATTACAAATGTACACCTATATACATCACGTTTAATCACGTCGGCGGTTTTTGAACTCGGCTATAGTTGCTTACGGGGACTGGATACGCAAAACACCGTGGAGTAATAGTTTTGTTTACATCTATCTTACACATCGTCAAATGATTTACGCACCAGATTCCTATATCGGTTTCCACTCATGCGGAATTTTTTGTTTTGTTTGTGTTTCCGAAATCTAAATTTCTTATAAAATCGGAAAAGTAAATCCTCCATTTATCTGAATTTGGTCGAAACCAGCGGGGACGATGCATTATTAACACGGAGTCCGATTTTAGTCTTGGAGGCCAGGATGGCGATCATTGCAGAAATATTCATATTCGTTCAAATCTATAGTTTTGTTCATATGCCAAACATAATCGGCGCGTAAATAGTATATTGTCGCCAAGACGTACGATTGTACGCATGCGTGAAATAGTAAAGCAATTTACAAACATTTGCGTCTGAAGATTCATTGTCCGTGGGAATAAAATGTATAAGAAAGCGTGGCACATGTCATGCAGCAAAGTAAAGTTGTTATCATCACCAATGTGCGCGACAAAAGACAGACGCAAAACACCAAACTAACATTGAAAGACACAACGTTGTCTAATCAGTCTTTGATTTTGTTACGTGAACATTCATTGAGCTCACGAGTGCGTGTCGGGTGGCATCGTTTGATGTGAAATTTCAACTTTTGGCGAGGGCGTGCACTTGGTGGGTCGCATCACATATTCCTATCTAATCGTGATTCCGAAGAAAAACATGCATGGTGTTGGAAAGTTTACCTCTAGATATGTTTGTTTGGCTATATACAGATGTTTTAGTTCTTGTTAGTTTATTCCCGATATGGTAGCAATAAAGAGCGTTTGTCTCAGTTTTGTGCGACAAATATTTATAAATGCACAACGTTTTATAGATCGAATGAGACTTGTCTGTCTAAAGCCATGCCACGTGGCCGTTCGCACATAATATTATTCGCAATACCAAAATAGATCGATAAATATCTGAACTACCTTCTACCAGCATTATGTAAGCCAAACGGACGCATTGGAGTCATGAAAATACAAGTGCCACGTGTGTAATTTTACTAATAGCACCATCAACAAAACACAAATATATATTTCAACAATTGAGGCCAGTTATAAAAAGACATGACGACATCTTGAGTGCCCCGTGTCCTATATTAACAAACAAAAGTCTGCCAGCTGCAGTATGACGTAATGAGTGACACGTGCTTTTGCACAGAATGTATTTGTTTTTCCTGGATATACGGGAGTTCCACGTTGTGTCTTTTATTGCTAAGACAATAATTCCCGTTAAACGAACAAATGGTGTTTGTGATTTGCAGTTAATGAATGTCAAAGAAGTTAACGATATTTATTCTGGCGACTTTCTGGGGACTATTTAAATAGTATCGTTATCATTCAACTTGGTGATCACGTACATCTTAACGTTTATATAGATTATAGATACGGGATTTTCGAGCTCTCTAAAATGGCCGAAATAATTTGTTCCCTTCGCGATAACCCACACTGCTCACAATTAGTGTCATTTATGGGAATTTTAGGCAATAAAACGAGACTAGAAATGTTATTATATTATTTTAATATTCACATTAATTGAAAAATGACTTTCTCAAAGTAACTTATACTTACCTTTACTTAATCTGGAAGCCCGGTATATTTCCCGATACTCGGCTTTCATCTATTTCAATATGTTAATAATACATGTCAAGGTACACAATCATGGACGGAGATCGTGATAACGGCCGTCCTATTTTGGAAGATTAGCGGTCAGACATCGAATTCCGTCGTTAACCTCGTTTCAAAATCGCTACCGCGTAGCGGTAATGTCACCGCGTTTGTGCGGTTCATTACCGCGGTACCAATATCCGTTACCGCTGGTAGTGCGGTGGTACCGTTAACGTCGCGGTGGTACCGCGGTACGCGCGTGGTAGTACAACCGCGAATCGGCGGTATGTCGCGGTATTGCACCGCGGTAATAACGCATGTACACCTCGTTAAAACATGTCGCTTAATTTGAGCAGTGCTGTATATATTATATTTATTATTATAAGCAGATTGCAGAATTACAAACAGATAATAAAAATGCAGATGAATTCCTATTCATTCACTTATTGGGAAATGTTCAGATATAATAAGTTGTTGAACTTATTATCTAAACATTTCAATAAGGGAACTACTCATCAATGAGTATTTAGTAAAGAATGGGTTAAAGTGATGTTATGTGCTTATTTAACATTTAATTTATGATTTTTGCTATAACAAGAAACTAAAATAAGATATGTCTAAATTCTTAATAAAGTATTTCTGAAACATGACGAGATCAACATCGAAGCCAGAGGCAGGTTGTATGGCTGCGGTTTCCAGGTTTCTAGTGATGAAACAAGTAAGGGTTTTCAGAAGTTGACTACAGGAGAAGTCGACTACAAGTCGATTAGTCGAGCCCCATCTCCCAGTGCCATGATTGACAACGGAACATCTTTGGAAGTGATATTTTGAAAACTGTTATTTGTAGTATTCTGGCTGATTTACTCAATCCAATTCGATGGTCCTCATACCAGATTCCAACAACAATTTTTTTTTAATTTTTTAAATGCCACTTCAGTTATCAGAATCGAATAATTGCCCAAAAATAATGCTAACCATAGTAAACTATAGTATGAAATTCCCCAAAACTTGTTATTTATCAACATTTTGTTCAATGAAATTTGGCCAGATTTCGAAATATCTAACACTCAAAGCCACTTGATTTTAGAGTTATCCATCTTAATCCGCAATTTGGTCCGAGACCGTCGGCTTGACAAATATTTGCCAGGCCGCCAAAAATTACATATCTCGGGAAATAACAGATTTCAAAAATCAATATCCGATCACTCTGAGCTTTGATGGGCGGGTTCCTTGACCCGAATCAAATACTGTTGTTACATCCGAAGCCAAAGAAATAGTAATTTTAGAGCGTTAATTCGATTATGCATCTATAATGGCATTTTCACAAGAAATCTAGTCAAAAATATAAATAATAGGCTCAGTGAATGCATTTAATCTATGTGAATAACAAGAGCACGCCCGTTTCTGGAGTAGAGTGGGGCAAGGTTTAATTCATTTGTTTGAAACCTTTGACTTAAGACGAAATAATAACAAAAATAAAACACACAACTTCAAGTGTGGTATTTTTGACTGAAAAATTCACATACCAAATTTGTTTATCAATCAGAAACCTCAAAATATAAACATTTTAAGTTGAAATTAATATACCAGTGAGAAATAACCACATCAACAATCATTCCATCCAATCCAAACAAGCTTGTGGTATGAATAGTATACTTCCGAAACACCACAATGCACATTTTCCTTGTTTGTAAAGATTAAGTCAATATATTTTTGGTTATTTTCAGACAAAAAAATCCTATTACTCTGACAATAATGGTCAGATTGGACTCAAATTCGAACTTGACCTGCAAAATCATGTAGACAGAACCCATATTTTAACTTGATCTGTATATCAACAACTAATATACCAAATTTGGTTCAGTTCACTTGATTCAATCTAAAGTTATCAGCAAACAGAAAATCAGCAAAACAGCAAATCAGAAAAAATCTAAGTAAAAAAAAGAGACATAACTCAGTCAAAATCATGCGGACGAAACCCATATTCGAACTTGATCTGTATTTTGGGGTGGTAAACTAACATACCAAATTTGGTTCAGTTCACTCGATTCAATCTGAAGTTATCATCCGGAAACCAAAAGCAGACGAACGACGGACGGACAGGACAACCCGTTTACATAATACGACCGTTTTTTTCAAATGGACGTATAAAAAGTAGAGAAGGTAAACATCAAAACATGTTTTTAAGAAATCGGGAACATAACATCGGGACATAATGCCAAACAAAATCCGGAAACTGCCAGATCATTAAAACTGATTGAATTCATGTTTGTATGGCATGCCCCGCTTCTATAACGGAATGTCAGAGCAAAAAATATTTTTGTAAATTACTATTGTTAATGAATGCTGAATTTAAAATGAATATTCTGTTTTGTTGCTTATCATCGACAATTCATTAATAAACGGTTTTCCGCCAACCTGTTGTGCATTTGTGACCTAAACTAACTGTGTTTTATTTGTTTAAATGTTAGTGGGGTCGAGATGATCCGAGAGTTTTCTCAATGACAGGATAAACAAAAATACTTTAACATGATAGAGAGGAAACAACTCTATAATCGCTGTGATAAGAAAACAAGAACCAAAAAAGATTTGTCAAACCAACAAAAGGGATGGAACTCTATTCACATGAGTTCTACTACTATATTCTGACAGGGTTTATGCACATAATATGAAATTCTTTTGACCAATGTGCTTTGGAATTTTGGAAATTGTTTGATCATACTTTGGAAACCCCAAATATAGTAACAGGATAGATTACCATGATGATGTGCTGTATGGAGTTCATTTTAGCATGGTACAGATGAAGTATGTAGATGCCATCTGTTTTCCGAAGTAACAATGACACATGTCCACCTCTTCTCTGTATGGAATGTTCTTGCAGAATTAACCAATTCCCTGAAATTGCAGGTAATTTCCTTAATACTTTTTTTTTTTAGATTTTTTTTTTGTTTTGGGTTGAATTTTTTTGAGTATGCTTAACCCTTTCATGACGGGAGCTGCATAGGTGCAGCATTAAAGAACCTGTGCCAGTGCATTCTCTTATATATGCGAGTCTCACATATATAAGAGAATGTACCGGCTTACAATATCAAGGTAAATATTGTTAGATGGGAGACTCAAATATATAATAGACTGCATTGGTTTTCACAAAATTTCATGAAGCTCCAGTCACGGAAGGGTTGACCCTTTCATTACTGAATGAATTCTACCATTCAGTTATCGACGTATACATTGGAATGGCCTATTATTCATCTGGAGAGATGTTCAGGAAATTGAATCAGACTACAGACAGATAAACAGATAAAACAAGTGCATAACGATTCCTATTAATTGATGGGAAATATTCAGATAACATGTTCGACAAAGCAGCCTATCTGGTATATTTCCTAAAGGAACTACTGTTGTGCTCTACATAATCGACTCCTTAACCACAGCAGAATTATGGGTAACTTTTCAGGATTTAGTCGGAAATATGGCTTGTGAGAGCTTGTGAGAGCTTAGCGATGAATGGTAACAAGCCATATTCCCGACTAAATCCTGAAAAGTTACCCATAATTATGCTGTCGTTAAGGAGTCGATTATTTTAGGGCATTACTGTACTTGTCAATCAGATATCTCAATGAGTATTTAGTATTGAAAGGGTTAACATATTCTATGTTGCAGGTCCTACAAATCATATAAGCAGATAATATGTTTACATTGTATATGTCGCACATTTAAAAAAATTATCTATACACAGCTAACAGAATCAGTTTAAGATAGAGTTGTCTCTACTGGTTTGCTTGTGCCACCATCCACAAACAGAATGTTTGTCATCAACTATTTAAAGGTACCCAATCCGATCACACGGTACCCATACCATCTAGATACAAGAACAACAACATTTCTTCAAAATACACTTTAGTTATCAGAATTGATTTATTGCAACAAAATAATTCTAACCACTGTCAACTATGGTATCAAATTTCCCAAACTTGTTAATTATCAACATTTTGTTCAACAAAATATGGCCATATTATCACTAAAGTATCACAAAATTTGACTGTATTACCACTTGATTTTAGAGTTATCCATCTTCATCCGCAATTTTGTCCGAGACCCTCCGTTTGACCACGTGTTTCTAGACCACATATTATTACACATCTCGAGAAATAACAAACTTCAAAAATCGATATCTGATCACTCTGAGCTTTGATGGGTGGGTTCCGCGCGACTCGAATCAAATATTTTTTACCCCCGAAGCCAAAGAAATAGTAATTTAGGAGCGTCTGATCGGATTGAGTACCTTTAACAGGGACCAACCAAGAGGGTGACTTGGGAGGCAACTTCTCCCTAAAATATGCCACTTCTCCCTATTTTTTTTCCCAGGGCGAAGTGACCTCTCTCATATAGCAGTATGCATATGTCCCAAACAGCATAGTTAAAGTATACATTGCATGACACTAATATATATATTGTATCAAAGAAGGGTGATGTTGGAGTGTAAATTGAACATTACTTCTCCCCATATAACAATCCACTTCTCCCTAATAATCGAATATGGGGAAGTGTCTTCTCCCAATTTGAAACCTCTAGGCTGGTCCAAGCCTTGAAATAGTGTGCCTGTCATTTGCAGAATAAGGTCCCCAGAGGGTGAATTTAGTGATGCTACCCCGCATAGCGGGCTAGCATCACCAAATTCACATACAGTAATGCCCTAAATAATCGACTCCTTAACCACAGCAGTATTATGGGTAATGTTTCAGGATTTAGTCGGAAATATGGCTTGTTGTAACAAGCCATATTTCCAACTAAATCCTGAAAAATTGCCCATAATTCTCCTGTGGTTAAGGAGTCGATTATTTAGGGCATTGCTGTACACAGTGCCAAATTGAAACATGGGCAGGACGGAGATCAAATACGAAATGAACAAATACGCTTAACTCCAGAATGGAACACACAAACAATGTCATTGGCCCATCCTTTGAAAGCAGTCATGATGGCGAAACCTCCATTCCAAATTTGATTCAAATCTGATAACCCATGGATAACATATCTGTTTGGAAAGACAAGAAGCAAATATTTCCATATAAACAAAGAAAGATAACTCTAGAATGGAAAATCACAAGGCTGAGATATATGTGTGGATTGACCAAAAAATCAACATTTCCAGATAAACAAAGTAGGATAACTCTAGAAAGAAAATGCAAATAATGCATTGGCCCCTCTTTTGAAAGCAGTCATGATGGCGAACCTCCATACCAAATTTCATTGAGATCTAACAACACATGGCGGAGATAATTGCCCGAATCGATGGACAAATGGACAGAACATAGTCGAGCAAGTAGATCCCTATTTTTCTTTGAAAAGAAGGGTTATAAAGAAAGTGTCAATGACACTATTGCTCAACTTGGAGATGCGATAATGTCATACATTGCAGTCAATGGAGCAATAAGGAATGCGGGAAAGTTTAAGCAATACCAGAGGTCAACCCAAGGAGCCATATGAAGTTTTGGGATCCATTGGATTAAAAATATTGGCTGCAGGGCGTGCTGAAGTATATAATCATGCAAAGATTAAAATCCAAGATGGCTGCCATCAGCCATGTTTTTTTTATCGAAATCGTTCATATTTTGATAACTCCCATATAGAAGTGATCGTAACTATATGCCTGTAAATTTTAAAAACATTTCATAAATGTGGGCGCCAGAAACAGAAAGTGACAATGGATTCTAGGGCCCTGCGAATCGGAAATTGGTGTCCGATGTCGAAATCGACATCGAATCGAATCGGAACAAGCACTGGACAGAGAAAATCACAGCTACCATCGGATATCCTTTTAATTATTGTTTGCTAATTTGTCATAAAAGCTGAGACTTTTTTCAAATATAGAACCAAGACAGAGTTCACAGACAAACGATTTGCAACTGACATCGTTCGCAACTTTATTTTTGAATGAAAATCAAAACTATGTATCACTTAATGTCATCTGAGCACAGACCTTGACCACTATAAAATGAATAAATATTACTGATGATACACTACTCGACTACCCTAGTAGTGTCACTTATCTATCTACTATAAAATTTGAGACTTCCGTATATATATATGTACTTCATAGAATCGAAAACGGCTGGCTCGATTGAGTTCAAACTTCCCATCTAAGGGAAGACCTCTGTCTGTCTGTCATTAATACAAATCTACGATTCTCGACCGATCGGGACGAAACTTGGTACGTGTGTGTAGTTTGACCAGGCGGTGGTCGTTGTCGTATTGGCGAGCCCGTGCGACGCCCGTGCAGCGCATGCGCAGACGAGATCTCGGAAACGGGTGGAGCTATCGACTTGAAATTTGGTATGTGAATGTATCTTGCCCCGAATACAAATTTTATCGGCTCGCCGAGTCCGTGCGACGCCAGCTTCGCGCATGCGCAGACGAGATCTCGGAAACGGGTGGAGCTATCGACTTGAAATTTGGTATGTGAATGTATCTTGCCCCGAATACAAATTTTATCGGTTCGCCGAGCCCGTGCGACGCCAGCTTCGCGCATGCGCAGACGAGATCTCGGAAACGGGTGGAGCTATCGACTTGAAATTTGGTTATTGAATAGCCCGGACAACGTCGGGCTCATCGGCTAGTCTACTAATTAAAATTTTGAAAAATAAAAGTTTTATCGACATAAATCGATTTTAATGAGAAATCCTGTGTTAAAATTTAGCATCGAAATTTTTTTAATTTCTTCCATCTAAAACATAATTACGTGTTGGACTCTGTCATTTTAAGAATACATATAGATTACACGCAGACACACAAAGTCTCAGCTTAAATGTTTTTTAAATAAGAGTTTTATTGACATAAATCGATTTTAATAGGAAATCCTATGTTAATAAATTTTAGGGCCCTGCGAGTGTTTGCATCAGGGTCCATATTAGACAAATTCTACCTGATATCTTTTTCTTTTGGAAACTGGGGATATCTAATTTCGTACTTAGGGCTTCCAATGGACGGGGGAGATTTTCGTCGGGTCAGTTTGTCCGCATCAGGTGACCTTGACCTTGAAACGGGTACCCACTAATTACCTTGGGCGATATCGCGGTCGTCAGCGGTGACATCGACGTGAAATTTGTTATGTATGGTCAACTCGGGACGGGGAATATTTTGTTCGGGTTATATATGCCTGTACGGGGTTACCTTGAAAAACTAAAATTAATGGATCGACCAAAGCCATGGGACCAATGCCGCCAGTGGCGGGCTAATCTGCTAGTATACTATATTTTACCCCAACACTGCCAAGAACCACTAGTGTTACGAGTACAAGTTACATGTAATGACATCCGCGAAAGGGTGACCACCTGCGATTGGACTTAATCGCGTAACTACAGTAGTACAAACCCTACATTACATCATACACTGCACAGGTGAGACGTACCTCCAGAACCAGCCAGAACGGGAAAAAAGGTTCACTGTGGTAACTGCCCTGTGTTGTTTGTCCCGATAAACAGGGAAAGAATGGGCCGATTCGAAAAAATACGAATCAGAGAGCCGATTCAGTATCGATCCCGAATATGGTCGCCGATGTCGACACCGAATCGAATCTTCACAGGGCCCCAATGGATTCAAATATGAAATCCAAGATAGCCACTGGATGCCATATTTTTTATTGAATATGAGAACATATCGGTCGCTTCTATCTAGAGTTCACCCCAAAGATCTATATAATGTTCAGTGATTATCAGATGAGGAATGTGGCCTGTAGGGGTGTACCAATGGAATTTAGTCACAAAGAGTAAAATTTAATCAGCCATGTTTTTTAACAAATTTGGGGAAAAAATTATGGCTCCCATCTAGAGGTAATCATAAACATGGCTGTAAATTTTTTATAACAATTCTCCAAAACATGTGGGCTGCAGGGTGTGCCGATGGATTTAAGTTGGCTGCTGACAAGTGTTGTAACAATTATTCGACTAATCAAAGTCGACTCGATCCGACTCGATTAAACAAGTCATGGCCTACCGATAAACATTATATAGGTGCAAAGATCATTTAAAAAGATGAACAACCTTCAACAAAAAGGTACCATTATTATCTCGGAAATAATTTTTGGCTCCCATCTAGAGGTTACCCTGATGATGCATATAAAGTTTGGTGATGATCATATGAGGGATGTGGTCTGTAGGGTGTGCCAAAGGATTTAGTCATGCAAAGAGTAAATTACAAGATAGCTGCCAGCGGCCATGTTTTAAAATCAAAAGTTGTTCAAATTTGATAGCACTCATCTAGAGGTGATCCTAATAATGCCTGTAAATTCCAAAATATTTCTTAGATATATGCAGGCTGCAGAGTGTGCCGATTGATTCAGCCATGATTTTTAACAAAGTTCGGTAAAAATTTATTACTCCCATCTAGAGGTCACCTCGAAAATCCCCATGAAGTTTGGTGACAATCGGATGAGAAATGTGACCTGTATGGTATGCTAAAGAAAACTGTTGACGAATCACGGTCCTAAATACAACAGACACCAACCAATGACAACTTGTTAAGTTAAGCTAACAAAAAAAGAAAACATGATTTTACTTGGATGATCAGGATGATGATAAGTTTTTGAAATTCCAAGCAGAGAACATCTTTGGGGCCACCAAACTCCAAAACTATAAACAGACAGAAATATAAACACAGACAAAAATATAGACATAGTATATATTGCACACAATACAAGTATAGGAGAAGACAAACTGATAAGAAAAAGATAAGAGAAAAACAAATAGCAATAAAGCATAACAATGAGAAATAGAAGGTGAACATGTAAATAACCTATTAATAAGGTGACTTCTATGAAGGTACCTTGTGCTGTATTTAAAATTTTGTCATTAGAATTGAATAGCCTTTTTAATTTCAGTTCATTAGAATATCCAGAAAATCCAGAAAACAATTGGCCAAATCGTCTTTGCATGTTTAAATAAAATACATTGGAGTGAGGTATATGCAGAACAGTGCAGTAAAAATTAATTTCCTTTTCAACTTTGTGGTCATTGTCTATATATTCGTTTTTTTCTCTGAAAGTGATTCAGTGCCTCCCCCTGTCTCCAGATTATAACCAGATGTAATATAAATGTGGAGTAAAAAGCACTATCTCCAGCAATTGGTTCCCACCCAACATTTTGCATAACAGTTACTCCACATGAGGCGGAGACTAATCTCAGTACAATTAAGTGAGATAAAACGGGAACACCTAACCACACACTGTGCGACATATATCGAGAAAATAACTCAATTTTTTTCCAACTGTGCTAATTCATTTCTGTCATTTTCATTATAAACCCACTTTAAAAAACATTTATAAGAGAATGAGCAACTCTATCTTCATACCTATGTATAAGGTGTCTTGGGCACCTGCTGGCATATATCATCGTTCATTGGCGTACCTGTCTCACCTGAGATTAGCCCAGATTATCTGGCAGCCTCTGCTACACCACACAAGTCTATCTACCCATCTATCTTGATAGTAATTTGTGAATATTCTGGCACCTGTCAGTTAAATTACTTATACATCAGGGAACACAGCAATGACTTGCAACTAGATGTACATTATCCTCCGCTTATGAAGTTGTGTGAGATGAATCTTTTTGCAAATTAAAAAGTTATGTGTTTATATGTTGTTTAAGTGGCCTAATATATATATGTTGATGGAACTCAGATTTTTTTAAATGTGATGAACAAACAAATTAACTCTAAACAAAGTTACCCATCAGAACCTTAAAATTAGCAAAATTCTAGGTTTAACAAAGCCATTTCTGGGGTCTGGGGCCACAGCCCCTGGTGAAAAATACCAATTATACCTGAATATATACCAATATATACTTACCAGAGTTACATTTATGTCCACATCCCTCATAAATTCGCAAAATTGGTAATCTCACTTAATTTGTCTTACTGGCCATAAAATCCTCTATCTTTTGCCATAAAACTTGACAATATCAAAGAAATCAAACTCAAGATATCGTACCACATACTTGCAAAATCTACGTAAAATTTGGGTGGGGGAAAATGGGTCTACAACATGGGTGTCTTATAGCCTCACTAATTCTAAAAATGTGTCAAATCAACGGAAATATCCCCCAGTGTATCCTATTCGCTATAGAATTTCCTTTCATTTGGTATATAATTTGAATAAATCAATTGAAGCGAAGTCGAAATATTGTAACCGGAATCCGCAAGTTCGCCATTTGTGATAGTAATAATTTGAATTGATGAGTGTGTATAATCACTACTTAAAGGACACCAATGGTTACGACCCGTTTTTTATCGGTAGATGTTGTAAGTTTTTGATGCAATACAAACACCTACTTTGGTTATTATCAAATAACCCAAACTGGAGTTATCAGTCGAAATCAAAAGTCATGTAGACGGATGGACAAACGGATGGTATATATCCTGACAACAAAGTATGATAAAATTCAGTAGGACAAACGAATCAGAACTTGACCTATATATTGGTACCAAATTTGGTTCCTAACCAACCTTGATTTATCTTCCGGAAATCTAATAACCTTACTGTTTGTAGACCTCTACTGATTTATTCAACTTAAAGAACTATTAGTAGGTGACAAATCACGTCTAATGACATTGAGCATGGAGAAGTCACATCTCAGCATACCAGAGGGAATATTAACGGCCCTGAGGTATGAATGTGTGATATGGGACCGAGTTATCTAAGCTTTGAATTCAAAGAAGCAGTGAATTGTGATTGTCAGTAATGGATGAAGACCCTGGGCTGCTGCTGATGAAAGCAGGCATAACACATGATATATCATTCATGCAATAGCAACAAACTTGCTCATTCCATTCAAGTACAAACTGACACAAACTGACACAGAGTGTCCCCAAATTTCCATTTTTTAATATATTGATGTTATACATGTATGATGATGCACAGCGTTCAAATGCAGTCAGCAGAATGAGGTCCATTCTTTTCAGGATGTGGTATCACACTCATAAAGTTCAACTGAATTTCTAAATTTAACCTTTAACCCTTCCATGATGGAAGCTTCCTGAAATATTGCGAAAACCCTGTCCCAATGCATTCTCGCATATATAAGAGAATACATAGGCCAAACAATATTTACCTCGACCTTGTAAGCCAGTGCATTTTGTACCATATATTTTCATTCCCAGTGTCGGGATGAAAAGATGCATTGTTATTGAATTCAGGCAATTGGCTCAATTGGGCTCAATTGAAAGCGGGCAAAAAACTAGGTCAGGCCCAGCCAGTTGATACCTGCAGTACACGGACTATTCAGTGTGACGTCACACACTGATAAAACAAAAAAACCACTGGGCTGAACACGCTCCAATTGAGTCTCGGCTCATCAGCCTCGACAGCTCTTATGCTACCCTATTATACTGGAGGCTCGGAAGCTCTAACGCTTCATAACAAGCACTATCGCTTTACATTCATTTAACGTGTGAAATTTACTTTATCATCGCATTGGAAGCTCAAATGCATCAAAATTACAATATTGGAAGCTCTAATGCTTCAGTTATGACATTGGAACATTTGAAATTAGCAGCGGACTGGTATTTATATCAGACTCTATACAAATGGGTGTTTTGGACACAGATGACCAGAGTTTTAATGGTTATGATACAAATGGTCGAATGATACCAGATACGTTCCACTAGCACCGTTCTTGTGATGAAAGAAAATATTTCCGTCAACAATGTTACAAACATGTCGGCCACCTAGTGTTGAAACGATTAAACGACTAGTCAAAGTCAACGCGATTATTAAATTAGTCGATCCCGAAATCTGCTAGTCGATTAGTCGGGAAAAAGCACTACCTTTGTGCTATCATGACAGCAGTGCCATTGCACGGCCATATATTAGCACGTAATTTGTAACAGTTAACACATATTAACTTCTTAAAGCCTTATTGCATTGTTCCTTTGATGATGGCACTGCCATCAGTCATGCACGGGCTGTGAACTCCATGACCTGAACCCAATGTATGCACGTGTAGGTGCGGTTTCTTTTGTGTTGATCATCAAAGACATGAAGTGTCATTGCCGACTGTCTTGTTCGATGTGATGCAATTGACCAGTGATAACTTCTCACTGTGGCACGTGTAATACTAGAGTAATGATGCAAGAAATGGCTTCAATGATATACGAAACATAATTTGCGACAAGTCAAGCTGGTAAAGTCAACTCAGTAACTGAATAGATTCTAATACCCATACCCCCCGCGATATGAGGCGCCTATTCAGAGAGACAATAGAACACACCCGATATCTCGTTAGCGAGACTTACGAACGAGCTTTCCGTGATGCCACATGGCCCATTTTATACGTCATATGGGCATAGAAACGGGAACTCTTAAAAGGGGTCCAACTGGTCGACTAGTAGTCGATTCCCTCTGGCGACTAGACCATTCCTTAAAATCGCTAATCGTTTCAACACTACGGCCACCGAAGTAAAGAAATTAAAGATGGCCTTGGGTATCGACAAAATTGAAGCTTCTGTGTCATCAAACTCAAACATGACTTGCATTCAAGAAACAATGCCACAAATACATTCTGACTCCGGGTTTCGTATTCCACACTGCCAGGGCTCTGCTCCACTTCAGGATTTCTCTTCCATGAAAGATTTTAGTAATCAATCAGTGGCACAGTATCTAGAAGATACAGATGACGTGTTAGGATCCTATGTGGTACCATCATGTCAAACCCAGTCGACAATCCATAGCACAGATAAAATGATGGTTACGATTATCCAGATTTCAAACCGGTGAAATTTGGCCCTGATGTGAACCCCAGATTGGGAAAATTTTGCAAAATAATGTTCACTCAGAAATTCGAAAAAACCTAATTTGATCAGTTGAAAGAGAAATACCCTATTCCTGCAAACTGTTCTTTAACAACAAATCCAAAAGTGAATGAGGAAGTGTGGAGAACATTTCAAAATAATCATTTTCGTACAAGAGATATGCAGTACCAAAGTTTCCAATGACAACTAGCTACGGGTATGGTGCCAGCACTAAAGGTAGCCGACACACTGAGAAAGAAAGAGATAAATCATGAAGGGCTGATTGGACACCATTACAATTCCAGCATTCAATGAAACAGTGAATGTTTCTGAAACCATGTCTCGACGAGAAATTTCAACTACTTTTTCGGTATGACAATCCATGTACTGAGTGAGTATCTCTTTGGTGATGTCAAACAACAAATCAAAGACTTAAATGAAACCTCCAAGACTGGCATTGCTCCACACGGATGGGAAAGCGATTCAACTTCAAGAGTCTGTATGGCCACAAGTTACCATATTCTGATGACCACCCTTTTTTAGGCCATGGACAGGATGGATTCAACCCTCTGCCATCCAACAGAGGTCGGCGATCATACAAATGCTCAAGGGGCAGAGGGCTTCATCGAGGTCAACAACAAAACCGCCCGTATTAAAGGGGAGTGATAATAATTTGTTACCAGTTGGTATAAGTTTACTTCGGATCCTTGGATCCTGAATGCTATTCAGGGATACCATATTGAATTTGATTCAGAACCAATACAAATGGTGTTCCCCAAACCAATTAATTTTAGCCAGGGTGATCAGGTTCTTATTGATGATGAGATAAAAGTCCTGCAGAAAGGGGCCATTCAGCCTTCAGAGTACAGTGTCTGAATTCATTTCTGATATATTTTTGACCCCCAAGAAAACAGGTGGATACAGACCTATGACAAACCTGAGACGACCAAATAAATTTGTGGCTTACAAACATTTTAAGCAGGAGACTTTACAAATTGTTTTAGAATTTAATTGATTGAAATGTATTTTTTTAATATCTTGATTTGGCCGATGCTTATTTTTCGGTTTATATCGATCCACAATCACAAAGTTATCGCAAGTTTAAATTACCTGTTTACCTTTCAGATTAGCCTTGGGGGCCCCCGATTATTTACGAAACTAATGAAACCAACTTATGCACACTTTCGTTTGCGTGGAATTAAATGCTGGTCTTATATTGCTCACCAAGACTACTCAATCTGCCAGCGGCTAACAGAATTTCAAACCAAAGTGTTGCAATCTCAAGGTTTCTTAATAAATTGGGGAAAATCCATATGCTATCCACTTCATTCCTGATTCGGTCAAATATAAGGTTTTTCTGCCAGACAGTAAAATAGCAAAAATACGAGAAGTTTCCATTAGATTACTAATTTTTCCTGAGTATGTGAAACTCCGAGATCTTGCTCATCTTGTTGGGCATTATGTATCAGCTTGCAGAGCTACTTGTCTTGGTAAACTATAACAGAGCTCTAGAACATGATTAAAATACCTCTTTATCAAAAAATGAATGAATTTGGTGTGAAAGTAGATTAGAAATTCAGTGGTGGCTGGACAATATTGGCAAAAATAATGGTCAGCTGATACGAAAAGGTCCTAAAAGTCAGCGATTTATGCAAAACATTAACTATTTGGAATTAAGAGCTGTTTTCTATGGTTTGAGATCTTTATGTACTCATTTTCTGGATCAACATCATTATCCGATCCGATAATTCCACAACAGTGAGTCATATTACAAATGTGGGAGGAAGAGTGCCTAAGCTACACACATTAACCATTGACATAATGGAATGGCCATATATACTCGTGATCAGGAGCTCTCTGGCTATCATGTTCAGGGAAAATATAATATTAAGGCAAAAAAAAAGAAAGAAGAGTTTTGGTTCTCGGGCAATTGTTTTTTCAAATCAATGAGGGAGGGAGGGTTTTATTTTTATTTTTTATTTTTTTCTGCACATAGTAAGCATGGACAAAGATACCTTCCTCTGTCTAGTAATAACCAGAAATGTAGAGGGGACTGTTATGCATATAAACTCATTTAATCTTATATAAAAATGACATTGTACTACCAGTCTATGACTGGGATTACCTAACAATTTATACAATCCCCCTGACATTCACTATTGTTATTGTTTTCTAAAATCTGATACCTCCCCATTCTAATATGTGAACCTGAATTTACTCCTGTGCCTTTCAATTGTATGGAGTTACAATCAGTGTAAGTTAGATCACAATGACTAATTGTAAGAAGAGCATGAGGATCAGTTAACAATTTCTTAATTGTAGTCATCTACTTCATGTTGTAAGCCTGCAAGTCACTTTTTAACACATTACATGTTAGAGTTCAATGCACATTAATATTCAACACATCTACTATGGACATGTTTATGAAATCAAATTTTTTTTTGGTAAGTTTTTTGTCATAACATCAGTCATTGCAATAAAAAGGCCTAATGCGGCCCTTTTTATTCAATGTGGCGGGGCCTGAGAACCAAAAAAAAAATTTTGTGTGGCCTAAACCTGATTGTTTATCTAGAAACCTCAATGACTCATGGGGATGGAAATTGAACTCAAAAGCTTTTTGTGTTGTACCGAAAACCTTTTTCATTCCAGATATTGATCTTCATGCGACATATAATAATCACCAACTTGAAAATAATGTGTCATGGCAACCAGATCCACGAGCTTTTTATATTGATGCCTTTAGCCTAAAACTGGCGGAAATACTCAATTTACGCTTTTCCACCTTTCAAATTGATACCAAGAGAACTTCACAAACTGACAGCAGACCTGAGGTACAGAATGCTATACTTATTTTACCTCTGTGGCCATGCCAGCCTTGGTTCCCTTACCTGGTAGACATGCTAATTAAGATTTCCCCATTATGAAAAACCTATTGCAACTGCCACAGCAATACTCAACATCCATTGCTGAGAACATTGAGTTTGACAGCAGTAAACCCTTTACCCAACAAAACGGCCAAAACCGGCAAAATAAAGCTTCAACAGCCTAAAATATCTTCGGTCTGTCTCAATAGAACCATACAAATATGGATATCATTGGAACCGGCTCCTTGACCACATTGTGATAGTTACAGTTATGCCCTGTGCCAATGCATTCTCTTATATATGCGAGTCGACCATAGGTCGCCTCGCATATATAAGAGAATGCATTGGCCTAAAAAAAATATTTTTTTTAACATTTTTTCTTACATTCTTTAACAATTTTATAATTTGTAATGTGTTAAGCCAATGCATTCTCTTATATATGCGAGGCGACCTATGGTCGACTCGCATATATAAGAGAATGCATTGGCACAGGGCCGTTTTGGGTAAAGGGTTAATGTGTCGACCAATATCTCAAAGATCAGGGCTTTCCAACTGCTAAATGTATCCTCCAATCATGGCGATGAGGCACTAATAAACAATATGACCTCGCCTGGAGAAAATGGGTTCTGTGGTGTTACGAATGGCAAGATAATATTTTTTCGCCAACTATCCAGCACTTATTTAACTTCGCTTTTCAAATTGGATCGTCTTATAGTCATATAAATATGATGCGATCTATGCTGTCACAAAAATTTACGATCGTAAATCCATCAGTGGAGATCATATCATCTTGTATTTCTCGTGTGATGAAAGGCTTTGCCAATCGCAGCCCACCTAGGCCATTTTATGTCGGTATGTGGGAAGTATCTATCTTAACCCTTTTCCCAACAAACCGGCCAAAAACGGCCAAATAAAGCTGCAACAGCCTAAATTATCTTGGGTCTGTCTCAATAAAACCATACAAATATGGATATCATTGGAACCGGCTCATTGACCACATTGTGATGGTTACAGTTATGCCCTGTGCCAATGCATTCTCTTATATATGCGAGTCGACCATAGGTCACCTCGCATATATAAGAGAATGCATTGGCCCATTGGAAACACTTTTTACCATTTTTTCTTACATTCTTTAACAATTTTATAATTTTTAATGTGTTAAGCCAATGCATTCTCTTATATATGCGAGGCGACCTATGGTCGACTCGCATATATAAGAGAATGCATTGGCACAGGGCCCTTCTGTTGGGTAAAGGGTTAATGAATTATCTGAAGCAGATTGAGCTATTATCAGCTGAACTTCCACTAAAAACTTTGACGGAGAAATTAACAGCTCTGTTAGCTCTCACAACTATCCAAAGTGTTCAAACACTCTGGACATTAATAATTTGACCCTGAGATAAAATTCTTCTGAATTTCATATTGATACCCCTCTTAAAACCACTTCCATTACCAGGCAAAATCCGGTAGTAAAAGTTTACGTATATGACCGTCCTGAACTTTTTGTGCTCACAACTCTCAAATATTACCTTAAAAGCACTTTTCTCAGGCGTCAAGGCACCAGTTGCTTATTTCTTATAAATCCTATAAAGCCGGTAACTAGTACCACCATAGCTCGTTGACTGAAAGATACCATGCACCAGGCTGGTATTATTGACAAGAAGGTTTTTTTCAAGCTCATTCAATCAGAGGCTCAGCGGCTTCTGCTGCTTACACAACTGCATGGTTTATCTCTCACATCCATAATGAAAGTGGCTAAATGGTTGAACGCTGACACTTTCTTTTGGTTTTACTACCGAGTTCCATTAACTGATCCTAAACAAGTGTCTGATGCATTGCTGTATTCGTTTTTAGATGTGGAAGATTTTCTATCTGAAGAAGAAGGAGAGGAGGAAGGAACTCGAAGAGAGGACCGAGTCTAACTCTGTATGCTTATATCTAGAAAATGATGAATTGTTTTGTCAATTGTGTTTTTTCCTTTCTAACTATGACATCAAATGCTTCAAACATGCATCTTAGGCCTCATCTTCTGGGAAGAATCTAATGTCCCAAATTTACATTGTTTAGTCACTTTTTCCCTTCTGTTTCTATATCCCTAATTTGCAGAATATAAAATGGATAATCGGGGTGACCAATGGGTGATCATCACCATCTTCAAATGGGGAACATCAATCTGATCCTAGGTCTCCCATAGCAGTTGAGGCCTAAGCAGAATGAGGTCCCAGATGGTGAATTCAGTGAGGCTAGCACGCAGTGCGAGATAGCATCACTAAATTCACCCTCTGGGGACCTCATTCTGCATATGTCAGACAATCTATTTCCAGGCTTGATATGAGCGCTTTAACTTCTCAAAGTATCGCAATGATATACATTCAACATATACTCCATATATAATCTAAATTATATTCAACATATACTCCATATATAATCTAAATTGAAAAAAAGAACTGTCTAGAACACTGTTCAAATTATATCTAGCATAATGAACAGTTGAGAGAGGTAGCATGCTGGTCTCTCGCTAGCGTACTAGTGGTCCGGGGATCGCAACCTGGTCAGGGTATTCTGACAAAATTCAGAACTCGGTAAGTTACCAGTTTGTCAGGCTGAAAAGTCTCATTGAGATCACTGAATAAAGATCCGAATGCAAAATGCCGACTTCCCCCATTACAACATTTGTCCAGGTATGTTGTCGTGGGTGCAGTACACTGTCCGATCGGGTGCAGACATTAATGGCTGACCCGTGTACACGCCTCGGTGTGTGCACCTTAAAGAACGCTACTGGAGTCACCACAGGGTTATAAAGTTACCTGGCCGTGGTAGCACCTGGACCAGTGCGTCTATAACCGGAAGGTTCCTGCACTGCAATATCTACAGATACAGATACAGATTTAACATATACTCCATATATAATCTAAATTGCACAAAAGAACTATCTTATAACACTGTTCAAATTATATCTACCATAATTCAGATATTTTGGAAGCCAGAAAATATGGTTTCATTCATAGAACATGTGTCTAGACACAACCTCTGACCTTGGGAAGAAACACTTTGATTTCAGTGACACCATAAATTTCACTTGTCAATAAGAAAGCATCCAACCTCAGGTGGTTCTATATGAATCTGCCCTAAGGCAGTGCACACTGAGAAAGAAGATCTTTCATAGCCCAGCTGCTGTCAAAACTCACGAGCAACAGTCTCAAAAATCATCAGTGAGGTGATAAAGGCCGTCAAATATTTATAGCGTTTCCTTTATAGCTACTTTTTTTACACTGAATGAAGTGAAGAAGTGTCAAACAATGTGTTGTCAGGTGTTATTGTTGTGTAAATCAATGTTTAAACGGTGTTGATATCTGCCGATTGTGATGGGGTGAGAAGCCTGTTGAACCAGAATCGTTTCATCTAGCATTCATGAAGGACTGCCAGGCATGTTCCACTATCTCTAATGTATCTGCATGAACAAGGGCAGCCAATCCCAGATGGACCACATAATAGTTGCAGTTCACACATAAGTTAACTCAAGATATAGGTTATAAGCAACTTAATAATTGAAATTATGCCCCTTGGCATTTGTGTAGAGTCAGCATAAAACAATACTGGGAGCTGAATGGTGTATAATTATATTCGGTTGTTTAATATGAAAGAAAAAAGAATTTCATAGGCTATGTTATTTTCTCTGCCATTTGTGTTGGATTGATTGTCAAGCAACTATGTTGGTCACCATATTGGGTAGGGGGCGGGGGTAATTTTCTATACTGAATTTTTGTGCACAAAAGGGTAGCTTTGGAAATGCCAATTTATTTCCAGGAACAAGTATGGTATGGCACCATTGCTTTTTTTGACAACTTATGACCAACGTGGAGTTCCAAACACCAAAATATCTCAAGTTTGGCTCAGTACTGTAATGAATTGTGGGCATGGATTAACCCCAACACTGTCGCTTATGTCAAATAATTAGTTATTTGTAACCTCTAGGGTGACTCAAAATGCCAAATTTGATATGAGATGGTGAGATATGAGATGGTGAGATATGAGAGGGTGAGATATGAGATGGTGAGATATGAGACGGTGAGATATGGGATGGTGAGATATGAGACGGTGAGATATGAGACGGTGAGATATGAGACGGTGAGATATGAGATGGTGAGTTATGAGATGATGAGATATGAGACGGTGAGATATGAAATGGTGAGATATGAGATGGTGAGATATGAGACGGTGAATATGAGACGGTGAATATGAGACGGTGAGATATGAGATGGTGAGATATGAGACGGTGAGATATGAGATGGTGAGATATGAGACGGTGAGATATGAGATGGTGAGATATGAGACGGTGAGATATGAGACGGTGAGATATGAGACGGTGAGATATGAGACGGTGAGATATGAGACGGTGAGATATGAGACGGTGATATATGAGACGGTGAGATATGAGACGGTGAGATATGAGACGGTGAGATATGAGATGGTGAGATATGAGACGGTGAGATATGAGACGGTGAGATATGAGACGGTGAGATATGAGATGGTGAGATATGGGACGGTGAGATATGAGATGGTGAGATATGAGACGGTGAGATATGAGATGGTGAGATATGAGATGGTGAGATATGAGACGGTGAGATATGAGATGGTGAGATATGAGACGGTGAGATATGAGACGGTGAGATATGGGACGGTGAGATATGAGATGGTGAGATATGAGACGGTGAGATATGAGACGGTGAGATATGGGACGGTGAGATATGAGATGGTGAGATATGAGACGGTGAGATATGAGACGGTGAGATATGGGACGGTGAGATATGAGATGGTGAGATATGAGACGGTGAGATATGAGACGGTGAGATATGAGACGGTGAGATATGAGACGGTGAGATATGAGACGGTGAGATATGAGACGGTGATATATGAGACGGTGAGATATGAGACGGTGAGATATGAGACGGTGAGATATGAGATGGTGAGATATGAGACGGTGAGATATGAGATGGTGAGATATGGGATGGTGAGTCTGGATATTTATCAGACTCATACTTATTATCTGAACATTTCCTAAGTGAACTTATATGATTCTTCAGTGAGTATTTAGTACAGAAAAGGTTAAACCACTTAGAAGACCAAAAAAACTTTCTAAGTCAATCAAATTCCACTAATTCTTCCTCCCTATGTGTTAATTTACAGTTGCATGCATGGTATTGATAAAGTGTTTCATCCGCTTATATTTTGTGATATGTGTTGCAAAATGATTCAAGTAACTATACCCTTATTACCCTACATTTGATATTTCATGTCTTTAAAACCTTGGCATTTTGAAGAATAATTAAATAAACCCACCAGAATTATATAGAAATTCATGTTCTCAGACTAACTGTAGGAATAATGCAGCAATTCTAGCCTTGAAATATGGTTTCTGTCATTTGCAGAATGAGGTTCCCAGAGGGTGAATTTGGTGATGCTAGCCCGCTATGCGGGGTAGCATCACTAAATTCACCCTCTGGGAACCTCATTCTGCAAATGACAGATGCACTATTTCAAGGCTTGCACCAGAATTAAATAGAAATTCATGTTCTCAGACTAACTGTAGGCATATAATTCAGCAATTCTAGCAGAGTCAGCTTCCCATGATAGCTAGTATTCTGCCCGGAATCAATGCTAATTCAGTAATCTTACCCAACTAATCAGATCACCTTGTCATATGACAGCATTTAATGTTCTACACGAACATCAACCCTTGTCATAAATATGTTTACCTTCCTTTGAATCCATCACTGACATGATCCAGGAAAACATAGCCTTCCGATTGATTTTACGTGCATGATTTTGACAAATTCCAAAATTCAATAGGACGGTGATATTTCACAATATCATATTTCTGGATGAAATTTAATAAACATAAATCAGCATCGCATTCAATATTATCATTGCCATCTCGCCTCAAAGAAATCTGTTTTCATCTCTCTATAGATTGCTACAACATAAACCACGTTTGCTTGAATACACCAACTCATAGCCTGACCCTGTTCTACTAAAGAAAACATTTAGATTAAATTAGTATTGATTTCTGAGTATAACTTTGTTATGTAAGTTGTCATTTCGGAAATAAAGGTCGGATTCTATTTCATCATGGGAATTGTTAATTTTTCTCATGGTCAAAACCTATATCCAATCCTTTGTTCATAACTAATATAATAATATTACAATAAATTTCAAGTTTTTATTGTTGGTAACAAAATTAATTTTAACTGCAACAAAACCACAAAGATCAATCGAAGAGTAGATTTAAACCATCATGCATGTACTCCAAAGCCAAGGGTTTGAAATTAAAGTAGGCATTATAATACACTGCACTCGAAAGCTTATTGAGAGTAAGTTCCTTAAACACAGGTTTCAGGGTTTCTAGGATCTAGATTGTGTGTTGACAAGACCGCTTTTCCTGAAAATTTGACTGCAATTCTTGTTAACGTTCACCAATGATTCTATAGATAAACAAAGAAGGATAACCCTGGAATGAAAAATGGAAAAAACCCACACAAAACCGATAAATGTTCATCTGAAAGCCCTATTGATGTTAAACATGCATACCAAATATCATTACGATTTCTATAAATCTGTAGTTGAGATATTCAGAAACCATCATTTCCAGATAAGCAAAGAAGGTTAACTCTAAAATGGAAAATAAAAACATCATTGGGCTCTCTTTGGAAAGCTCAATCGTAGGTGAAGCTCCGTACCAAATTTCACTCAGATCCAGTCAACAATGAATGGCTGAGAAATATGTGTTGACTAACAGAAAACAACCATTTCCAGATAAATCAAGAAGGATAACTCTAGAATGGAAAAGCTGATGTGATTGAGCCCTCTTTTGCAATTACTCCTGATGGTGAACCTCCATACCAAATTTCGTTCAAATACGACAACCGGTAGCTGAGATATATGCCTAGACGGATCAGCAAATGGACGGACAGAAAGACTGAGGGTCCATTATTCCCACAAGCGGCTAGGCATGGCAAATGTGTTGTAACTTTACTGCATAGCTATTGTCGCCCATTGTATTCATCTATCAACCCATCCACGGGATTCCTCTAGCCATTTATGTACCGGTGCCATTCTATGATTCAAATCAATCAACAGTTTAATCCATTTTATCAGCTTAGATAGACCTTTAAGGCCCAATTCTCAATCATACTACAGTAATGCCCTAAATAATCGACTCCTTAACCACAGCAGAATTATTCGTAATTTTTCAGGACTAAATCCTGAAAAATTACCCATAATTCTGCTGTGGTTAAGGAGTCGATTATTTAGGGCATTACTGTACCTACTGTAATTTAACCAATATCAAACAATTTTTAATGCAAATTCATCTACAAGCAAGGACAAAGTTGCGTCCTCATATGGACTTCCTCATGTTCACCCCTGGTCAAGTCGTCCTGCTAATGTGATATGATGCAGTTGGCTTATTCTCAATTGCTATGATGCTGTTAGGGCAAACTGATGCTGTTAACAAAAAGTACTTTTTCGTAACAGCATCAGTTTGCCCTACCCGCATCATAGCAATTCAGCAGGACCACCAGCATCATAGCATATTAGCAGGACCACTTGACCAGGGGTGATCTTACACACAGCTACAGACATATTCAACAGAAATTGTTCATTTCTAAGGATCCTCAGAGTCGTAATTTCGCTAAAATCCGGATTGAGAATCCGAAGCCGATCACGGGGGCGGGGCTAATTCCCGATTCTAGGTCAGATTTTGAAATCCACGTGGTCTCCGAAACTCTCTCCCAGCGTCAAACATGGCTCATGTATTTGACACAAGTATCATTTGTATCTTATATTTATAAAGTGCATGTTTGTTGTGAAAGTCATGCTTTTCTTCTATGTGTATATACACGGACATAATTTGCTGCCAATCCGACTTAATCGCATCTTTTTTTTCAATTTAAAGTGTGTTTATTGATGATGGCAAGCATATCTAAACATGATAGCTCTAGGCCTCCTGAATCAAATTCCGAAGATGTTGTGAAGAATACACGAAACTTGTCAGTTGAACAGGGACGTGACGACAGGGGTTGATTGGGTGTCTCGACCCCCACCCCGAACTTTGGTACAATTTGCTAAGTTGTGCAGTCATTCATACGTGAGGAAAATCAGGATTATTTTGACTAACTGTTTCAAATTATGATACGTACAAGCCAACAAACGCAACAAACAAACCCGATTTTAAATAAATACATATACAAACTTATGACTAACTCGGGAGAGGGGGTGTCCAGTGATCTGTATATATGTTCAACTTGTTTTGGTAGTCATGTTGCTTTGCCATTACTAATTATTTATTTTTTCAGTGTAATAACATATGGGAGAGGGGGTACCCTTAAGTGAGTCAGTACTTTTCCCCCAATTCCTTTGTATGTATAAACAAATATATGTGTTATATATCATGTGTTATCTAAATTTGACATATATTTGAAATAAATATATCTAAACTAAACTTTGGTACATTCCAGCAGTCGGAAATTTCATGCATGACACAACATTAGTTGGACATTAATTTGACACCACATATAGGTTGGCATTGTTCTCATTGTTTGATTTTTTTCAACAAGTAAAAGTTGGTAATTTTCCAATCTTAGTGTTTGTCAGATTGGATATTTCCAAGGGGAGCAAATTGAATTCTGCGAACCTGTGAGATTGATGTTTGGTTCAATGGGGGGGGGGGGGGGGGGGGGGGGGGGGGGGGGGGGGGGGGTGCAGTTGGCCGGAAATTTTAGGAAACTTCTAGCCACGTCCCTAGAACATGAAATTGCTATAACCTTAAGACTAGATGATAGTACATACGTGTATCTGATAATCCATCGATACCATATAATCCTACTATTTCTTGAATAAGAAGAAACATTATAATTACGAACACAGCAGAAGACATATCCATGCAGGTTCATATGAATTCGGTCAATGGTGACGTATCCGCCGAATTCGAAATCGACATGCGTTCGGGCGGTATTTTAAGGATGGAATTATGAAATGGAGATATGAAAGTGACAATCAACAATGATTTGCAATTGCTTCGCCATCAACCGAAGTGCTCCCCCAGCGTAATATTCTCCCAGTTTACATTCAATAAAACTAATTTGTCTCCGCATTTAAAATTCTTTGATATAGATCGTTTATATTCTGCAATAATTTGTACACAAGAGACGGATTCTTATGTTTTATTGTGTTTTTAAACTCTGAGGTGGCGAAATCTCGGTTTGTTTACATTACGAACATTTGAGTCCGTAATCAGAATCCGAATCCCAATCGGATTACCACGAAATTGAGATTACAGTCTGTTCGTTTACTGATTCTGCCAATTTCTGGTCTGTTCTTTTGCCGAACCAAGTCGTACGGGGACCAATCTGTAATCTGAATCCAGAATCTGAATCGGATTTTAGCGAAATAACGCCTCAGCTGTTCAACTACTAAATTCATCAAACACATTTATTGATTAGGCTGTTTGTTGAAGTTGTAAATTTCTACAAATGAGACCAAATGGGTTTCTTTGCATGTTGAATGCTATGAACAGAACATCCCTACAATTGAAGGTCACTCAGTTGTAAACATCTGTACAGTAATGCCCTAAATAATCGTCTCCCTAACCACAGAAAAATTATGGGTAACTTGTCAGGATTTAATTAGTCGGAAATATGGCTTGTTGCCATTCATCGGAAAGCTCTCAGTGAGAGCTTTCCGATGAATGGCAACAAGCCATATTTCAGACTAAATCCTGAAAAATTACCCATAATTCTGCAATGGTTAAGGAGTGGATTATTTAGGGCATTACTGTAGTTAATTTGTCCAAGGATGCATCACACTCAACAAGAAGGTAACGTTGAGCCTAGGACTTTAAGACTATATATTAGAGCAATATCACAAATCTCGCTGGTGTTTTTAGTGCGATAAGGAAATCTAGCTGATGTTCACAAAACTAGACAATGACGGAAACGAATGTTGAACGTTATTGATGAGAGAAGTAAATTCGTTTCATGAGTGCTAATTTATGCAAATGATTGCACAAAGTTATAAAATCATGTGGAGGGAATACAATAACAGTATCATAGCATAAAAAATATATCCGGGCTATGTGAGTGAACCTCGTACAGACTTCCTCATCTTACACAGTTACAGACATATTCAATTAACAAAAATCAATTCCTCAGACATCTGAGCAAAAAAAATTGCTGATTTTTTGTACTTTTGAGTAAGATTGAAGCTAAAGTGATTCCTACAAAGATAGGAGAGATGACATGGTAGAGAGAATACTAATTTGGGTCTGAAGATTAATATGTGCCACTCTGATGGCTTAGGTTAGGTTATGTCAGAGACCAACTGTCATTAAGTAAATCCGTGATTCAAACTTCCTGTTGATGCATATGAACTTACTAGAAACCCGCTAAGCAGATAAAACAAAAATGCTAATATTGAATGGAATGAATAGTCAATTTTGTGAATGACATATTTAGAAATTTATTATGTAATTTAACAGATGATCACATAATTTGTTTGGAGCAAGCAGAAATCTGTAATAACTTCAACTAGAGATCTGACTTTACCAACAGGACTCGGGATACCCCCACAATGAACATAGACTACAATAAAAGGCTGTCCGGCCACAGTGTCCCCCGAAAAAGTGGCTTCATTGGGGGCATCAGCTTTTCTGAAAAAATAACAAGGACCCTAAATCCGAAGCAACCAGACAAAAATGGGTGGATCGTACCCATATTCGAACTTGATCTGTATTTCGAGCTGATAAACTCATATACCAATTTTGATTCAGATATGATCACACAATTAAAGTAAAAGGGCCACAACTCTCGCAAAAATGGGCGGAGCAAATCCATATTTGAACTTGACCTGTATATATAGGCCTGATAAACTCACATACCAAATTTGGTTCAGATATGATCACACAAACTGAAGTTATCATCCGGAACCAGAAAATTACAAGATTCTAAGTAAAAAAAGGGCCATAACTCTCGCAAAAATGGGCGGATCAAACCCATATTCAAACTTGACCTGTATTTCGAGCTGATAAACGCATTCCAAATTTGATTCAGATATGTTCACACAAACTGAAGTTATATATCATCCAAAACCAGAAATTGACAGGATTCCAAGTCAAAAAAGGGTCATAACTCACGCAAAAATGGGCGGAGCAAACCCATATTCGAACTTGACCTGTATATAGGGCTGATAAACTCACATACCAAATTTGGTTCAGATATGATCACACAAACTGAAGTTATCATCCGGAAACCAGAAAATTACAAGATTCTAAGTTAAAAAAAAGGGCCATAACTCTTGCAAAAATGGGCGGAGCAAACCCATATTTAAACTTGACCTGTATTTTGGTCTGATAAACTCACCTATGAAATTGCTTTTGATCTAATAACCGAAACTAAAGTTATCATCCGGAAACCATTTCCGGACGAACGGACAAACAAATGGGTAGATAGATATATGTGGCTATGAGTTATGTGGCCAAAAAAAACTAAAACATTATGTGTCTCTAATTTTTATGTAGCTATCAAGTGGATAAACTTTTATGTGGCTATCAAGTAGTTAAAAGTGATAAAATTTCATATTATGGAATCATAACATGTTGGAATTATAGCAGAAGCTGATTAAAACTCAAAAACTTGCATACAGCAACTAGGACAGTGGAATAGGAGAAACTGACAGGTCTGTGATTGGGTGGCTAGCCACATAAATGTCCCAACACCACCTATTGACAGATCATGGATGTCTAAATCTATGGACTTTTTGTTTCCAACTATTGAGTGACTTCAAAATTAAATAGGCTGATTAGGCCAAATAGATCATTTTTGAAGGTCCATCTGAAAGCTGTTACGTGGCTAGCCACGCAACGGAAGTTATGCACATAAATATCCATTTTACTCAATCTTAGCCACATAAGTAATCATTTGTAAACACGAACGGACTGATGCACGGTACGATGCACTGACGGATGGACACCGGCTATTTTAATAGTCCCCCAATTTTTTTGTTTTTGGGGGACAAAGAGGGTAGCCATATTATATTACCAATATTTATAATTCAAAGAGGGCAATAACTGCTAAAATGATTCTGATGAACCTCACAGTTGTAGGTGCACAAGTTCCAATGGTTGTTCTGTGTCAAGTTGTTGAAAAATTGGCCAGAATATAAAAGGAATAAAAGTTCTTACAAGAGCATCGCTAGGGTAATAATTCTGGTGAAGATTGGCCGACAGAACCCAAATTCGAACTCGACCTCTAGTTTGGGCTAGTAAACCCACATCCCGAATTTTATTCCATCCAGTTGAGACTATATCTAAAGTTATCAATAGGAAAACAAACAGCGAACTGACAGATGGACAGATAAATGAATATAATATATAAAAAAACAGGGTTATAGATATGGGTGACCATACAGACAGAAAACATGCTAATTCCAGCATATACTCCAACCCCGGCCCCTCCCCAAGATAGTTGTAGGTGTGGGAGCAAGCCTTAGTTTAGTGTGCCTGTCATTTGCAGGATGAGTTTGCCAGAGGGTGAATTTAGTGACACTAACCCACATAGCAGGCTAGTGTCAATAAATTCACCCTCTAGGGACCTCATTCTGCTCAGGTCTCATCTTCTATGGAAATTTCTTTATTATCAAATTTAAGTTCTATAGAAACTTCTTCACATAGATTCTATTTCTTTTTTAGTTTAGTTTCTCTATATCCCCAAATTGGCAGATGACACATTGCATAATCGAGGTTCCCAATGGGTGTACATCACAATATTCACCATTTGGGAACTTCAATCTGAGTCTATGTAAACCATAGCAGATGAGGCTATTCAGAATGAGGTCACCAGAGGGCGAATTTGGTGATGCTAGCCCGCTATGCGGGATAGCGTCACTAAAATCTTCACCCTCTGGGGACCTCATTCTGTAAATGACAGACACACTAAATGCAGGCTTGGGTGGGAGGTATAAATATTTAGGGGCCCTGCATGGTGACTCAAGCCTTGATATATTTCAGTGATTCTCAGCTATCAGTCTGCCATTGTTACAGGCTCATTATAATTTCAGCAACTTCATTGTGTCAGTTAAAGATGCATGATACGAATTAACGCTCCAAAATTACTATTTCTTTGGCTTCGGGGGGTAAAAAAATATTTGATTCGAGTCGAGGAAACCCACCCATCAAAGCTCAGAGTGATCAGATATCGATTTTTGAAATTTTTATATCTCGAAATGTGTAATTGTTTGTGACCCAGAAAAGAGTCGTCAAATCGAAGGTCTCGAACAAAATTGCGGATGAAGATGGATAACTCTAAAATCAAGTGGTAAGGCCAAAAAAAAAAGTTTTGGTTCTCAGGCCCCGCCGCATTGAATAAAAAGGGCCGCATTAGGTCTTTTTATTGCAATGCCTGATGTTATGACAAAAAAAGTTACGAAAAAATAAATTTGAAATTGTTTTTGGGATTTTATAAACATATCCGTAGCAGATATGTGTTGAATAATAGTGTGCATTGAGCTCTAACATGTAATGTGTTAAAAAGTGACTTGCAGGCTTACAACATGAAGTAGATGACTACAATTAAGAAAATGATAAGCTGACCCTCATGCTCTTCTTACAATTAGTCATTGTGAACTAACTTACACTAATTGTAACTTTATACAATTGAGAGACACAGAACTAAATTCAGGATCACATATTAGATTGGGGAGGCATCAGTTTTTAGACAACAATAACAGTAGTTAATGTCAGGGGCATTATATAATGTTAGGTAATCCCAGTCATACACTGGTAGTACAATGTCATTTTTATATAAGATTAAATGAGTTTATATGCATAACAGTTCCCTCTACATTTCTGGTTATTACTAGACAGAGGAAGGTATCTTTGTCCATGCGCAGAAAAATAAAAAAAATAAAAATAAAACCCTCCCTCCCTCATTGATTTGAAAAAACAATTGCCCGAGAACCAAAACTCTTTTTTTTTTTGGCCTAATATGGCCAAATTTCGTGATAATATGGCCATATTTCGTTGAACAACATGTTGATAAATAACACATTTTTGGGAAATTTTATACCATAGTTGACAGCAGTTAGCATTATTTTGTTGTGATTAATCGATTCTGATAAGAAAAGTGTATTTGGAAGAAATGTTGTTGTAACTTGATGATATGGAGACCGTCTGATCGGATTGATTACCTTTAATATATGCTGGCCTCTTTCATCACAGTGTTATAATGGGGCAATTGCACTCCCGAGCCACTGAAGGGCAAATAAACGATTACACTCAGCAACCACTACATCTGGGATACAGAACATGAAGTTGACATTTGACGAGATGAAATATGATTATTGAAACCATGCCAGGCATCAATATCAAGTTTGCTCTCGCTTTGAAGAATGAGAATAACTTCTTTAGCATAATGCATGATGTGTGCTCTGAATATGTGTTACATGAGAGAGAAATTCTACTTATTTTATGCTTCCCTATAAAATAGCGGAAAATGACCAAAAGGTAAATCATCGTAGTATGTATCTCTTGGAAGCTATAGTGAAATACGATTTTGTTATTTCACTCTAGCTTTCCGGCAGTTTATAAGAGAATAATTTATCAACTTTGAGCATTAATTAGGTACATATAACAATAATAATACTGACAGTTATTTGTTAGAATACCTGAAACATCTAATTCATGTGTGGAACTAATTATTATCCGGCTCGTGAAAATTTGATATTTCTTTCTAGACACTCATGAGATATTTTGGTATTCAAACACAAACTGTAGGTATTCTCTATTTCTCATTTGCAGCAAATATGGGTACAATAATGCCCTAAATAATCGACTCCTTAACCACAGCAGAATTATGGGTAATTTTTCAGGATTTAGTCAGAAATATGGCTTGTTGCCATTCATCGGAATGCTCTCAGTGAGAGCTTTCCAATGAATGGCATATTTCTGACTTATGGAGTCTATATAAGTTAGCAGAATCCTCTACACATCAATAAATTCTCAGATTTCACATACAAACAGTAATACAAAATTGGTGGATCCCAGAGGTGAAACCTAATGAAATTAAAGTCTTTTGAAGCTTATTTCCACCACTTATCAAGATTTACAATTATTCATTAAGTGCATATATCACCAACATTCAAAGCCATTCAATGACTCCCACATGAATTGTAAGAACTTTCTGAGCCATGAATATATCCTGTTGTAATTATTTAAAGCTGTTCCAGACCTCTTATGTCCCACAGAAACCCTACATCCTTGAATTTGAAGCAACATAAACTTTCAGCAAAGATCTCTCAAGACAGGTTAACCCTTTGAGTGCCAGGTCGATTTTTGTATCAACCCATATACCCTGTGCCAATGCATTCTCTTATATATGCGAGTCGACCATAGGTCGCCTCGCATATATAAGAGAATGCATTGGTCTATCAATTTTTTTTTTTTTTTTTTTTTTACAATTTTAATAATTTATTCTTATATTCTTTAACAGACTTATTTTGTAGGTTTAGGGCCGATAAGATCGGCCCCTGGCACTCAAAGGGTTAAGGGAAGCAGGGTTATTGTTGCCGTTAACCAAATTGGATAATAATATTAACAAGAGCACGCCATCGGGCTTGGGATAATACGCCCGTTTCTGGAGTAGAGTGGGGCAAGGTTTAATTCATTTGTTTGAAACCTTTGACTTAAGACGAAATAAAAACAAAAATAAAACACAATAAAAGGTCAGCCGACCACAGTGTCCCCCGACAATGTGGCAAGTCGATGCCGCTTTGTTAAAGAAATTTTAAAATATGTCGAAAGGGTTAATAATTCCATCAAAAAATATTGTTTCCGTCATCTATATACATGATGCACATCTTCAATATATGGAGAACAATATTCTGAAGTTTCAAATCTCTAGGATGAAAACTGTAGGAGGAGTTGATTACACCATGAAGGTACCCTCATACTGAAATTTATAAAAAATGTTGAAATTTCAAATCTCTGGGATGAAATCTATAGATGATTACACCATGAAGGTACTCAAAAGTGTGACGAACAGACGAACGGACGGACAAACGAACAGACAGACGAATGGACGAACGGACGGATCCCGTTTCTATAGTCCCCCTTTTCTTTCAGAACGTCGGGGGACAATAATCTGGAAAACGCACATCAGGTAAAATCTAAGTCGAAAAAGAGGCATAACTCAGTCAAAATCATGCGGACGAAACCCACATTCGAACTTTATCTGTATTTTGGGGTGGTAAACTAATATACCAAATTTGGCTCAGTTCACTTGATTCAATCTAAAGTTATCATCCGGAAACCACAAATCAGGTAAAATCTAAGTCGAAAAAGGGACATAACTCGGACAAAACCCATATTCGAACTTGATCTGTATTTTGGGGTGGTAAACTAATATACCAAATTTGGTATACGCAAATCATGTTCCCCTAAAAAGTTATGGACAGGCCTCAAAATATGTTGGCAGCCATTTGCAGAATGAGGTCCCCAGAGAGTGAATTTAGTGACGCTACCCCGCACAGTGGGCTAACATCACTAAATTCACCCTCTGGGGACCTCATTCTGCTTAAGTCACATCTTCTCCGGAAAGTAACTTTATTATCAAATTAACAAGTTTTTTTTAGTTTCTTGTAAACTTCTTTTTTTTCTTTTTTTAGTTAAGTTTCTAAATATCGCCAAGACGACATAATGCATAATCAAGGTGCCCAATGAGCGCACATCAATATCTTCACTAACTGGCAACTTCAATCTGGGTCTATAATCTCCCATAGCAGAGGAGGCCATGCAGTTCTAATAATTAAGGTCCCCAGAGGATGAACTTGGTACGCTACCCCACTGTGCAGGTTAGACTCACTAAATTCACCCTCTGGGGACCTCATTCTGCATGGCCTCATCTACCATGGGAGACATAGACTCACAGATTTCAAGTTCCCAAATGGTGAATATTGTGATGTAAACCTATTGAGAACCTCAATGTGTCATCTGCCAATTTAGAGATATAGAGAAACTAAACTAACAAAGAAATAGAATCTTTGTGAAGAAGTTTCTATTGAAATTTGATAATAATGAATCTTTCAAGAGAAGATGAGGCCTAAGCAGAATGAGGTTCCCAGAGGGTGAGTTTAGTGATACTAGCCCGATGTGCAGGATAGCATCACTAAATTCACCCTCTGGGGACCTCATTCTGCACCATATTTTCAGGCCTGGTAATATCCCCCCCACACTGGGCTCTGCATGCCATCCCTGTACATGAGGTGGTATATCCCCACTGGGCTCGGCATACCATCCCTGTACATGAGGTGGTATATCCCCACTGGGCTCGGCATGCCATCCCTGTACATGAGGTGGTATATCCCCACTGGGCTCTGCATGCCATCCCTGTACATGAGGTGGTATATCCCCACTGGGCTCCGCATGCCATCCCTGTACATGAGGTGGTATATCCCCACTGGGCTCGGCATGCCATCCCTGTACATGAGGTGGTAATATCCCCACTGGGCTCTGCATGCCATCCCTGTACATGAGGTGGTATTAAATACCCACCACACACACTGGGCTATGCGTGACATCCCTGTACATGAGGTAGCAATACACAATTTCCAGAATTTTTGGCCAACCAGGGAGGGGGTACTGTACTTCAAATATATGCTGAGCAGTGGTGCCATCAAGCATTTATTATTTTTGACAAAAATGGTTGATGTAAACAAATGTCTGTAGTTTGTCACTGAGTTATGCCCCTTGGCTTGCACCCACAAATTGCTCAATTGTCTTGCAAGTGCAGATGAGAAATCGGGCTATTTTCCTATAACCAAACACACAGAGTTTGCCTTCATTCAATACGATAATCATGTTACGTACTGTTACGTATCCCAATTTTTCACTTTTTTGTGAACTTTCAAAGTTTTGTAAAATAATTAAACCATCAAACAAGTAATGTGACATTTAACACAGGCTACACAGACAGTTATGCCCTCCAGATATATATTTTTAAGACCCCTACAACCATCTAAATCATGTACCGTGCTACCTAAACACTTAAAAATGCACTCACACCAAGATGTGATAACTGAAGTGAGATGACTATTACACTTTACAGGATACCCACCCTAAACAATAATGCTAAGATTCTCCCCTTGTCATCATGTAGTTTATGGGTAACAAATAGATTTTAAGTGAAACATCGCTTACACCTGGATGATAAAACCTCATTAAGATCAAAGAACGAACCACTTATAAATGATAAAAAGATAATGCTTGTTCCAAGAGCTCCCACTCGCCACTTTTCCCTCAAGTATATACAATGTATGGTTATTTCTGTTTGTCGGGAATGCATACGGAGGAGGTACCTGACTGACCCGAAGATGTCAAAAAGTACATATAAACATTCCATTATTCCCTGATATTTTTACAATTAGAAAGTTTTGCCATTTACGTCACTAAAGATAGGGCATTTCTTCCCAGATATAGGTTGCCTTTTTTCACGATGTCTGTTCTAACACCGACAACATATTTTCAAATATTGCTGTATAATGGTACCTGACTGACCTGAAGATGTCAAAAAGTACATATAAACATTCCATTATTCCCTGATATTTTTACAATCAGAAAGTTTTGCCATTTACATCACCAAAGATAGGGCATTTCTTCCCAGATATAGGTTGCCACGAAAGCATTATTTTGTCCACGAAGTCTGTTCTAACACAACGAGAATAGATTTTCAAATATTGCTGTATAATATGTCCCACAATATGAATATGACAAGCTAATTCCGGCTTCAAATAATTATAAGCATTCTGTTATCTTCATGTTGATCTGTTGTCTAGCTTTTACTACCTGAACATCCCTCCACATGAATAATAGATCATACCAATGTATACTTTTTAACAGGGTGGGATGATCCATTTAGTATAGAAAGGGTACAAGTACGAAAGACACAAAAAACTAATTAATGCTCTAACCTGCCCCATATCACATTACAAAACTCATGTCACAATACAAATCTCACATCACATTACAAATATCATGTCACATTACAGATCTCATGTCACATTACAGATATCATGTCACATTACATATATCATGTCACATTACAAATATCATGTCACATTACAGATATCATGTCACATTACAAATCTGTTTCTGTCTCTCTGTCATACTTGTTTATTTATCTCCACCACTTGCCTCTTTTTGTCCCTCTCTTTTTTTTCTCCGATCTATTCACTCTGAACCCTATCCCTTTCTCTTTCTCCCTCTATCGCACTCTTTGCTATATTAAACCAAACTCTGTCTTTCCACTCAAGAAAAAAAAGTAATTAATAAGTTCAAGCAAACCAATTCTAATAATGATAGAATATTAACTGGCTGCCCGAGTAACATTTGTCTTCATCAATGTCTCATTAAAATATACTTCATCTAAAACAACTGACCAACATACAGACATAGTCTCAAAAAACTCTCATTAAATTTCGACCTTGATAGAATCTGTAGACGATTGGAAAATCAAATTGTCATAGCTGAAGAAATTCACTGACAACTCTATGGGAGTCACTTCATTGTTGTCTGAGCTTTTATTGATCTCAGACTGAAGTAGACGTCGGAGGAGATTTATTCTTCTGTTAGGTACATCAATCCCAGGGTAACAGCATGTTTTTATCTATTATTTAGTTACAGAAACAAGGTAGATGAATGTGAGAAACCCGCACGATAATGTCTCTACAATAGAGCCTTGACATCATCAGAATTTCCCCGACTGCTTCATTATGAATATGATTAACACGTATATTGTTCACCAATCAGTGTGAGCTGATAAGTTTGAGTTTCGAGCAACTCAAACATTTGTTCGTTTAGAATGATTTTTAACCATTTGAGTGCCAGGGGCCGATATTATCGGCCCTAAACCTACACAATAAGTCTGTTAAAGAATATAATAAAATATATTAAAATTGTAAAAAATTGTGAAAAAAAAAAAAAAAAACAATTGTTAGGCCAATGCATTCTCTTATATATGTGAGGCGACCTGGTCGACTCGCATATATAAGAGAATGCATTGGCACAGGGTATATGGGTTGATACAAAAATCGGACCTGGCACTCAAAGGGTTAAGTCATATTATAATACATTTTCCAGTCAAGTCAATTGATAGTTCAGTACTCGCACTGCCAATTTACTAGCTAACACTTCCATGACTGGAGCTTCCTGAAAAGGCTGAAATTGTTTGAAAACCCTGTGCCAAAAGCATCCTCTTATATATGCAAGTTTCCCATAGGGAGCCTGGTATCTGGAGAAGTCGGCCCAAAACAAAGTCGGCCCCAAAGAAGTCGGTCCAGAGAAGTCGGCCCCAAGAGAAGTCGGCCCGGGTAAATTAAAGATTGCTCAAGAGAAGTCGGCCCCATTATTTTGTAATAATTGTCATTGCCTCTGGCACAAAATTTGTTAATATAGTTTATTGTTGTGGCATTTTCATTGCGCAAGCGTGACTAATATTTTACCACATGGTATCAAAAAATCACCTCGTAGCATTCCATTTGTTTATCGCACACTGTCATGGCTTTTCGCAGATATCTCAATAGGGTTCGTTAAAGGGGAATTCAAGACTCAGGAACTAAACTGTTACATCGATCATTTTGGTTTGTTAATTCTTACTGATAACACATAGGACTCATCGGTCGGACCACCAGAGAGTTAGGATCGCCACCTGTGTTCTTGTTTTGCGTTCTTCGCATTTTAACTTTCCTTCCTCGACCAGCTGGTGTTGAATTTGGACTAGTGATGATTCCCTGTGTACATACTAAATTATCAGGTTGTACACACTCTTGTACATAGGAACATTTGAATAATTTACAATTGGTGCAGGACCCTTTGGTCAAACCTGACGTTTGCGTCGCTGTCACTTTGCAGGTGGCTGTTGTCCTTCTTCTGTTGATGATGAGACAAATGGTGGATATACATAGATATAATGCTAAATTTTAATAGCTGGGCCGACTTCGTATGGGGCCGACTTCTCCGAGACCGACTTTGTTTTGGGCCGACTTTGTAGCGGGGCCGACTTCTCCTGTATTCAGGAGCCTCACATATACAAGAGAATGCATTGGCCTAAGAATATTTATCTCGACCTTGTAAGCCAGTGCATTCTATTATATATGCGAGGCTCCTATATAGGAGAATACACTGGCACAGGATATTTAATGCTGCACCAACATTGAAGTTTAACAAAAAGTGAAATTGTATGAAAATTGAACCACATTGGTTTTACCATGTCAGAAAACAAGAAGTCTGAAATGCCTAAAAAATTGCAAATATATAGTGCTTCAATTATTTACTGAACAAATCATCAATAATTCTGCTGATAAAGAGGGACTACAAGTAATCTCACCGACACTATGGACCTCTAACATACTATTCTGGTGCTAACATATGCTATCACCAAGACTTCTAGTCTATAGCCTATGGCCCATTCACTAGCAGAAATCACCTGGCTATATACTCTGATAAACAGAGGGCATTTTCGCCAGATGAAAGACTATATCTTCACAGACTGAGAGGGTAATGTTACTGTACTAATGTAATGACATGATGGAGCTCGGTAAAAGGTCTAGTCAATCAACTGTATGGGCACAACTTGTTCAGTTGCCAAAGAATCAATTTTGTAAATCACAAGTTTCTGATATATATTTAAAAAATCCAAATCTAACAGTACGGAATGTTATGTTAGGGGGGTGAGTGCATCCACTCAAAGTTTATATTTGTTATGTCCAAAGCAGTTATTTTTACAGCCAATCAGCAGTTATATATTTGGCAACTCTATCTGTGTTAATCCATAAATCTTATTATATATTCATGAACTTCATACAAACAGTATTTTTCCCACCTCTTAGCACTTGAGAACAGTTGAATCTTTGGCTCAGGTTGATATGACACTCTCAAGTCAAGCATCCTATAATACCTGACCTCTTCACTGTTGAATGACCTCATTATATAGCACGCTGGGCATTTAACCCTTTCTGTAATAAATGGAGTCTCCCAGTCAATTAAAAAGTGTACATCGGAATGGTCTATTATTCATTTGGAGAGATGTTGAGTTGATAAAAGCAGACGACAGATAAATAAAAGTGAAGTAGGAACCATATATATTAAAAGAAACGTTTAGATAATAAGTTCAACAAAACGACCTATGGTATGGTAGTTTGTTGAACTTATTATGTGAACATTTCCTATGGGATAACTACTCATCAATGATGCTTTAATATAGAAAGGGTTAGCTGACATTATCGTCAATATGCAGTGGAAAATTATAATGGGAATATCATGATAACCGTGAATCCGACTCCAAAGCATATTATCACATAAAATCAACTAACCGCATCATACACTGATCAAACATTGAGATACTCTGGTTCTGAGGTATTAATTTCCTGGTTCCATTTATGAATGATGGCTGACTATTAGTGTGCTTGAAGTAGGTCCATACTCAATAGCACACAGCTTGACATATTTTACTGTAGTATGGACATATAGTATCCAAGAGGTTAATAAATACATCAACCAGCTCAAATTTACTCTGATTAGAAGTTAAGAGACATCACTAGATAGATTTCAAAGCAGAATTATCATGGAGTTCATGTTTAATGAATACCACCCTAGGATTAATAAATAATCTTCTCAACTTTCCATCATCTTGTGGGGTAATTAGTGAAAATATATACTGTTCTGATTTTATGAATACCTTAACCCTTTCATGATCGGCGCTGCGCTGGAGCAACATTAAAGACCCTGTGCCAATGCATTCTCTTATATATGCAAGTCGACCATAAGAGAATACATTGGCCTAACAATTTTTTTATCAAGTTTTCTTACATTCTATAACAATTGTTTGCATTTTTTCTTATATTCTTTAAAAAATTTATAAATTTATTATCATTTTTTCTTACATTCTTTAATAATTTTATCATTTTTTATAATTTTTTCTTACATTCTTTCACAATTTTGATCATTTTTTATCATTATTTCTGACATTTTTTAACAATTTTGTATAATTTTTTTAATTTTGTTCTTACATTTTTTAACAATTATAAAAAATAATATAAAATTTGTTAGGCCAACGCATTCTCTTATATATGCGAGGCAACCGATGGTCGACTAGCATATATAAAAGAATGCAATGGCACAGGACTTTCTCAAAAATTCAGGAAGCTCCAGTCATGATAGGGTTAAGTACTTAACCTTCAGTCGGCTCATTTCGATTTAAGAACCATGCATACCTGGCATGAAAAATCAGGGATAAAATAAAGGTGACTCCCCCCCCCCTTTTTTCCAGTTGAAAAAGTGGTTTCCACGCCTGAGCTATGTCAGGAGGTGGACAGTTTAGATGGACCTACACAGAAAACTACTTAATTGTTAAGCTAGATCACCACATAAAAGAATCTATATAATATGAACACCACATCGAGCTTCATTATATAACAATAAAGACAATTTGAGAAAAATAATGGATGGTCTTGTACAAAATTGCAGATGAAGATGGATAACTCTCAAATCAAGTGGTAATACGGCCAAATTTCCTGATACGCAAGTGACAATACGGCCATATTTCTTTGAACAAAATGTTGATAAATAACATGTTTTGGGAAATTTGATACCATAGTTAACAGTGGTTACCATTATTTTGTTGCATTTAATCGATTATGATAACTAAAGAATTTTGAAGAAATGTTGTTGTCATTGTATCTTGATGATATGGGGACCGCTTGATCGGATTGAGTACCTTTAACAGCAGCATCATTTGTTATTGCTTAGATACCATAGCTAACTCAGCAAGACTCAGCAACATGAGAGCATCGTAGCCGGACCGGGGTTGGTGGAGAGAGCCTCCCTGAGGACTGTATTATTAGATAAAGCCCAGACCTCACATGACATCTACATACACACTTGACTTATTTCCAATTTGCATCAGCGATATTTCTCAGAGAACAGGCTCCGAACAGGAAAGTGCATTATCCACTGAGAAGCATGACCTCAAACAAGGGTCAGACACCTTAATTAAATAAGGAAACACTCAAGTCAATTCGGAAATCTAGTTACCATATGTATGTGCACACTCAGTCTGCTAATGAACATCGTTAGTGAATCCTACGCTTCAACTCATCCTCCAATCCCCATCACTGTGCTGTACACACTGTCATCAGTTCGAGATCTGCATTTTAGCACATTCTGTTCCTCTTTAGGCAAAACTGAAATTAATAGAATTTTAATGTAAATTGATACATAAATTTTATTTAAAGTGATGTGAAACACTCCGGTTGGGTATCAAATAAAAATGGAGAATAGTCTTGCTCAGTTATTTTTATGAATATTAATCCAAATTTAAAACATACACTGTCAGTCTTAAATATTTAATAAATGCAATGAATATCGATGGCAAAATCATTTGTATTAGTTTATCGCCAATTGTTGCATCCTGAATCGAGATGTAAATATTTACAATTGAGAGTAGTTCAGATGGTGTTTTCTATGGAGTTGTATGGTTGATTTCTTGGAGATTTTGGGCAATAATAGTAGAATTTTACATTCCCCCAGTTGGCATAGTGACTAATTTATCAGTTTCACGCACCCGAACAAGTCCATAATATGTCTTTAAAAGTCAGAGATAAAAAAATTATACAAGCACAAGCACTGAAGTGCTTTTGACAACTGTATGATTAATTAACTCAGAATAGGTTTCTACCTCAGCATGAAGGGAGCTATGCTGGTGCAGCATTAAACATCCTGTGCCAGTGCATTCTCTTATATATGCGAGTATTCCACAGGGATATAAGAGAATGCACTGGCTTACAGATCCGGGCACTACTGTTCAAGTTATATGGCTGAACAGACATCAGACAGACCAAAAAGCCAACATTTCAGATAAACAAAGATGAATAACTCTAGAATGGAAAACTTAAAACGAAACGATTGAACCCTCTATTGAATGTCATCATAGTAATGAACATTGATACAAAATTTCTTTGAGATTCAAGTATTATTGTTGAAGTTATGACCTGAGCAGACATCGGTCAAAAAGCAAACATTTCCAGATAAACAAAGATAAAAAACTCTAGAACAGAAAACCCGCAGACATTGGAGAAGTACGTACACACAGATGCCCATACATTTGGTATTTAAGTGGTCTTTCTTTTGTTGTTTTTGACAGGTTTGACCATTTAAGACTACCACTTAACTCCTAGATTGTTATGAAATTATGTGCATTTGGTGGCAAGCCTTGAAATAGTGTGTCTGTCATTTGCAGAATAGCGGGGTAGCATCACTAAATTCACCCTCTGGGGACCTCATTCTGCTTACACCTCAGCAGAATGAGGTCCCCACAGGGTGAATTTGGTGATGCTAGCCCACTATGCGGGGTAGCATCACTAAATTCACCCTCTGGGGACCTCAATCTGCAAATGACAGACACACTATTTCAAGGCTTCTTTGGTGGTGGTTTGACATTAGGTGATTGATCATGTCAAACTTTATTTTGTCTTAGGCCCCTCCCCTGACCATCTGAAGCTCAAATGTGCACCCGGACGGACACGTGGACGCAAACAGATGGGCAGGTGCAAACAGTATACAAAAGGAATACCAGATTGGTCAAAATTGTTAATAATTTGAAACACTAAAAACTAAAAACAAGTCATACTGACCTCATAATCCCAGGCCTACAAGTTTCCAAGGTACTAAATATCTGAGCCAAGTTTTTTTTAAATATTAACCCTTTACCCAACAGAACGGCCCTGTGCCAATGCATTCTCTTATATATGCGAGTCGACCATAGGTCGCCTCGCATATATAAGAGAATGCATTGGCTTAACACATTAAAAATTATAAATTGTTAAAGAATGTAAGAAAAAATGGTAAAAAGTGTTAAAAAAAGATTTTGTTTAGGCCAATGCATTCTCTTATATATGCGAGGCGACCTATGGTCGACTCGCATATATAAGAGAAACAGGGCATAACTGTAACTATCACAATGTGGTCAAGGAGCCGGTTCCAATGATATCCATATTTGTATGGTTCTATTGAGACAGAACGAAGATATTTTAGGCTGTTGAAGCTTTATTTGGCCGGTTTTGGCCGTTTTGTTGGGTAAAGGGTTAACTGAAAAATATAGGAATAAAAGCTCAGACAATGTTACATCCACAATGGATGGACAAACAGACAAGCTGAATCCTAAATACCCCGCCCCTCACCATTCATTAAAGGGGGTTTAATTATTAAGAGAATCGCTAGGGTATGGCAAAATATGTACGAGGTAATTCCAACAAAGGGCCATAACTCTGGCAGAAATTGGCGGGCAGAATCCAAATTTGAACTTGAACTGTATTTTGGGCTAGTAAACTCACATATCAAATTTCATTCCATTCCGTTCAGATTTACTTAGTTATCATCCGGAAACAAAAAAGCGAAAAGACTGATGAACAGATGAGCGGCAGGAACATGGCTAGAGGGTCTCTGTTGGAGGGGGGTGTTCACCTTGGGAATTCCAACTGCCCCCCCCCCCTTTCAATCAAACCAAACACAAGTTTTGCGGAATTTCATTTGCTAACATCTTGTGGTCTATTCCAGACAAATTCACAAGGCCACGGGGGAGGGACCACAACACCGGGCCAACCATCACAAAATCCTAGCATCTAGACTGGCCTCAAGATTTCCTAGTGCTTGAAATTTCAAACCTGATACCCTCCCCACTTAGGTTGAAAAATGTCTAACTGATAACCTTTTCAATCCACAGTTTTGACCAAATCTAGTAAAATAATATTTTCTTAAATTGGCAATTTTTTAGGCCACGGGGAGGGAACAGGACACACTGAACAAGAAAATAGCAAAATCCTAGCATATAAACTGGCCTCAAGCTTTCCCATGCAGTGTGGGAAATTTCAAACCTGACACCTCCACTTAGGTTGGAAAATTTCCAACTCATGACCATGCATTTCAGTCCACAATTTTGACCAAATGTAGGAAAATATCATTTTCTTAAATTAACTAGCAGTTTTTGACTGGCCACGTGGGAGGGACCTGGACCTGACACCCCCACTAAGGTTGGAAAATTCCCAGCTGATGGCCATTTCATGTTGGAAAAAAGTATGAACATGTGCAGATGTTGGTCTAAAAACAACAAATTCCCCTCTAATGAATTGTTGGAAAATCAATCTACAAGAACAATTTCAGCCTATTGTTGGTGTGAGATTTCCAACTCAAGTATGAAATTTCCAACTGTTGAAAATTTTGACCAAAGTTGGGGGGGGGGTCAGAAACGCCCCCAAACCCCCCCCCCCTTGTCGCCACGTCCCTGATGGGCGGATGGACAGACCAATAACATGTGCCTGTCATATATTAAATCAGGCAATCATCATATCAAGCTGTTAAAATAACCAAACATTTATCAAGTAGATGGCATATTCAACAATTATACAGAAATAGGAATCAATTATCTGATCGATAAATTCAAATTAGACCACGCGCATCAAATGAAAACTATTTACTAAGATAACAAGCAAATTTACACAAATAGTCGAACAAATCTATGGTAATTACTTAGTGATTAGATATCCGATATACGAGATCAGAATCAATCCAGCCGTGATGGTGTGCTGATAAAA